>CM034360.1:106069660-106110411 GCA_019925275.1 Mytilus edulis
TGGACCTAAGGACAAAACTAGTTTATGTACTAAAATTGCAGCACGAATATCACAAAGTTTTGTGACCATTTACTTTTGTTTTCGTATTAAATTCATTTATATCTTTTATCATATTTAATAACGTATTTATTAGTATTCCGTAAAACTTTTAACTTTTATTTTGCGTTAATTGTTTGCTATATAAGAGTCATCCTCCCTCTCTTTACATATGTTCTAAAATACAATTCAATCTATGTCATACAAATTTCTACATATATTTTCAATTAAATAAATGTGTTAGGATGGTCCTAGGACCATCGTAGTTAGGACTGTCCTAAGACAGCTTTGTTTTACATCCTTAGACATGTCTCAGACACGTCCTAAGACCATCCTAAATATGTCCTGGTACCTGTTTATCGAAACTATCCTAAGTTCCGTCCTAAAAATTTCTTAGGACAGAATTTAGGATAAAGTTAGGACCGACTTACGACACGTCTCAGCATGCACATCGAAGCTATCTTAGGAATATCTTAGCTAGGACGTCCTAACCAATATCCTAAGTATTGACGGAAAAGAAAATACAAATTAAATATGGGAAAAAATAAATATGATATCATATTTTATCAATAGTTTTTTTTTTTAAATATGGTTAATCAAACCTAATTATAAGTTTTAGATTAAAGGAAAAAAATAATTATTGTATAATAATTGTATATTTAAACTGTATAAAACAAAACAGAAGACAAAAATAATAACTACGCATTATATAAGAATGTAATATACTATAATTGTAAACTAGATATATAATCGGTAAAAATCATTACATTTTTTTGAGTGAGTTGAATTCGAAGTGTCACGGTTTCATTCTTTACAGCTGAAAGGCAAATCTCGTGCATAAATACTGACATATTTCAACTATTTTACTACTGCTAAAAATTAATACGTGTGAAAATGTACAAAAGACGAAATTCGAATATCCTAACGTTAGGACCATCCTAAATTGGTATCCTAAAGTTAGGACAATTCCTGGGATTTTCCTAAGTTGAGACATGTTTGATAAACCCACTTAGGACTAAGATGTGTCCTAAGTTGGTCTTAGGACACGTCCTAATCTTAAGAGAGCTTCGATAAACAGGCCCCTGATGTATAACATCCTTACCATTCGAAAAATTTGAAGTTTTGTAAACCATATGACCATATCAATGATACTTAAAGTCACTACGGCTGACTCAGTGCTTGGCTGCATGATTCTATGCCTATATACGAGGAAACAGACGTGGCTACGTATTTATACATCCCGAATAGCCGATAGGACGTTCACTTTCGGATGGATTCACATTCTCAAGACGGAGAAACTTATAACAATATCTTTATACCATGGGACTCTATGGGCTCACCTTTTTAGTCTGCAAATAATTTTAGAGAAACCATTGATCGTAAAACAAGTAAACATTCATCATTGAACTATTATATATATTTGTTTAGGCGTCATCTGAAGGACGCCTATGGGTGCGGGAGTTTCTCGCTGCATTGAAGACCCATTGGTGGTCTTCGGCTGTTGTCTGCTCTATGGTCGGGTTGTTGTGTTTTTGACACATTCCCCAGCTCCATTCTCAATTTTGTTCATCGTGTACTAATTTGAACCTTGTTTTTTTTTTAGTTCTATGTGTTTAAAATTATTATGTAATTATAAGTCAACGCAAACGTCACTGGCAGTTGATAAGCAAATCTCACAAACATAAGCTATTTGTATTTACAATTTGCAAGGAAACTGTGCAATCGGGAATGAGAATAAAAGATGCATTTGAATATTGGAGATGGCTATTTCGGCTCCAGAATCTTATATCGGAGCATACATGATATTTATTTTTGGAATCACAAATAACATTTTTCTGTAAGAATTTTTCCATTTTCTCAAATAAACTGGCGGTGACACTGTAAATAAAACCAGTTCTATATACATATAAAAAGAAGATGTGGTATAATTGCCAATTAGACAACTGTCCACGAGAGACCAAAATGACACATAAATTAACACTTATAGGTCATCGTAGGTAGCATGTACTCTTCATTGATAAGCTCATTAGACCCATGACCAGTAGTATATTGATTGAGTGGTTGATGCTTATAAAAAATCGTTGCGTCTAATATTTCTTGGAATTCGCTTATTGATAGTTGATAAAAACAAACAAAAAACACTAAAAGTTTGATATTATTTGAAGAAATGAATTTCTAAACAGTCATGTTTATTTTTGGAGATCTATTTCTTCACTCTCAACAGTTAAATTTTATTATTTAAAAAGCTCGGCAAGCCTCGCGCTCTGGATATTAAAATTTATTTGTCTCGAGTGGTAAAATATCGGAACACACTTGTTGCAGTGCTAGAATCTATATCTCTATTTTCTGTGACTGCATTTTTACCCTCTCCATGTTCTTTGTGTTGTTATTGTTTTATCTATGATGATGGGTTGCTCTGTCATTAATTTATATACCTACACCACTGTTGTTTCAAATACCCAATCACTGCCATTAGCGATGAAATCAAAATGTTTGCGCCTCAATTCAATCATCGTATACTAGACTAATGTTTAATGGTATAAAGGGGAATAGAAGGAACAAAACCAAACAAGTCGAAGAAAAACTCACTATACATTAACCGCGCGTAACGTCACACAACGTTGCAAGTCCTAACTCCAAAGGGGGATAATATACTCAGAAGGGAATATGAAGTTTTGTTCAACATCACGTGGAATAGTCTCAACCAATCAAAGATTATTTTTGTTAATATTAATAATATGACCAACAAAAGGATTAGGTATAAAGCTACTTCACCTGCATCACCACTAATGACACAAATTAGAAATTAATGAAAGCTATTATATCTTTGAAACGCATAAATCATATTCCTTTCCTTCATCCAATAGCCTTAAATAAGATCAAACATAGTATTACGAAAGTGTACATACAATTGGTAAAATGAGACCAAGTAGACGATATTTTACAGTCAATTGTGAAAAAGACAAAAATGTGACAGAACAGACGATAGTGTACAGTCAATTGTGAAATAGTCTAAAATGAGAACAAATAGACGATAGTGTACGGTCAATTGTGAAATAGCCTAAAATGAGACATACAGACGATAGTGTACGGTGAATTGTGAAAAAGCCTTGAACGAGACTAAACAGACGATAGTGCACAGTCAAATGTGAAATAGTATAAAATGAGAACACATAGACGATAGTGTACAGTCAATTCTAAAATAGCATAAAATGAGACAGACCAGACGATAGTGTACAGTCAATTGTGAAAAAGTCTTAAATGAGACCAAACAGACGATTGTGTATAGTCAACTGTGAAATAGACTATAATGTGACAAAACAGACGATAGTGTACAGTCAACTGTGAAATAGTCTAAAGTGAGACCAAACAGACGATAGTGTACAGTCATTGTAAAATAGACTTAAATGTGACAGAACAGACGATAGTGTACAGTCAATTGTAAAATAGACTAAAATGTGACAAAACAGACGATAGTGTACGGTCAACTGTGAAATAATCTAAAATGAGACCAAACAGACGATAGTGTACAGTCAATTGTGAATAGACTAAAATGAGAACAAATAGACGATAGTGTACAGTCAATTGTGAAATAGCCTAAAATGAGACCAAACAGACGATAGTTAACGTCAATTGTAAAATAGACTAAAATGTGACAAAACAGACGATAGTGTACGGTAAACTGTGAAATAACCTTAAATGAGACCAAACAGACGATAACATTGAAAATATATTGGTCGCCTTCGGCTGTTGTCTGCTCTATGGTCGGGTTGTTGTCTCTTTTCACCTTTTTAATTTCCAATTTTTATTTTATTAACAACAATTCATATCATATCAAGCAGACATTCAGTTGGCAGGCACAGAGTTTGGTATACGACATGTTGTCAGATGTATATATAAATTTGTTATAAAAATGATGTGCACATTGATCAATATAAATGAACGCAAAATATTGATATTTTTTGTTTAGATATTTCTACCTGACTTGTCCAGGGTAAAAATACCTCAGACATTTTGATAATGGTTAGTAAAGAGGTTGATATATAACTTTCGACACAAGTAAGAGTATTATGAAGGATTTATAAACATAATGAACTTCGTACATTTCTTTATCAGATAAGATTAAGCTTTTAAACTTTCCTCATGAAGACAAGGAAGTTCATCTGACGCTTTTCACTTTACATTTAATGTCTTGTTCTAATCATTTGTACGTTTTACATAATTTGGTTCTACAGAACTTGACAGTCCTGTCAACAGTTTAGCAAACAACAGGGAACCAGTCAAGATAATTCTCTTCAGAAGCAGAGCGACACGACGCACAAGATATCGTCCTTCATTAAAATGAAACCCGACTCTGTTTTGTGATTATTGTCTGGTACGAAACATTTGTTCTGTTTACTGAGTCAACAATTAAGGTCTCTGATACAAGATTACGATGTTTGTATCTAAATAAATATCCCTGGTTTTGTCAAAAGACATCGTTCTGTTTCGTGATATCATAATTAAACAACAACTTTTGCTGTGTGAGGTTTAATATTGGGAAAGGGCAATAGAGTTTCAGACAACGACCGCATGAAGTTCCTTTCATATTTTTTTTATATCAAGTAACGAAAAAAAAAACTTTAATATTAATGATCACAAAAAAATATGTTAATTCCCTCAAAAATACTATTTTTTCTCAATAGTTATATTTTCTGTGAAACATCAGTTAAAAAGTTTAAATTTTGAAAAAAAATAATAATTACGTTTTAAAGAAATATTATTAAGTAGTTTTGCAATGCTGTTTTTGAAATGAAGTACCGCGGTCATAAATGGTCGACTGCAACAGACATATTTAGCACGTGGAGCGCTGACAGATTCCCGCCGTTTTATACAGTTATCGTTTTACAATATGAGATATTGGGACTTGAAAAAACATTTTACAAGTTAAACATTTCCGCTTCATTTGAAAGAATAATAGTCCATGACATGTTATTGTCGAAGAACCTATGAAATTCAAAACGTAAGAATGTGAAAGATTTGCGTTTGTGTAAATTCAAAAGCCAAGAAATTGAAAAACGGTAATAGAGAAATTTTTACATCTTCAATTTACTTGAAATATTCTTTTGACGAAATATTTGTAATTGTCGAAATAATTAAGTCTTTTTGAGTTTGTGTGTTTGTAAGCTTTTATGTGGTAATAATGGGGAAGTAAATGAAACATGTTGGTCAAGGATATTAACACCGTATATTTTTTTTGTAAACAAGGAACGACAATGATACCGGACATAACTCTTTATTTTATTATGTTCAATTTTTACTTTAAAATATATATTGAAATAAAGGACTTTCAACGTTTATTGATCGCAAAATGAAATTCAAACGGAAATTAAAATTAATGCATAGAAAATACACATATTGCACCAACATTAATATTTCTTGCTTTTTATTTCTTTTCTTTTCTTAGATTTGTAGAATACAACTAACAAAAATAAAAAATAGACCCAAACGACAACAATTAAATATTAATTTCAGGTTTCAAACTTTGTAATATACCAACAAAAAATCATATTCCAACAAAGTTACCTTTATATACAATTAAAACTGGGAAGAAAATAATTCTATATATATGATTCTAAGTTTGAAAAAAGTGATAGTCCAGCATCTATTAAGATACCCACAAAATAAAGTATACCACTATCTTTATACAATAAAATATTTTGTTCACACAAATTTAGTAATGCAACATCCCCAAAAAATACATCCATGATTGATTTTTCATGTACAATGTAAATGTATAAATCTATGTCAGAGAAACATGACAAATGAAATTGCTGAGAAAATTAGTATAAGATAAATGCTTCTTATATATGAATTAACGCGAGATTATCGTTGTGTTTGTCAACACGTGCCTGATTGTATGTAGATATTTGGTATTTGCTTCCGTCGCGTAATGTCTTGTAGCATGCGTTTTTGTTCAAAAGTGACGAAAACTGCTTAGGCATGATATACGCACAAATGTTTTGTCTGTTTAAAATATACAAGTAATATTTGTAACAGTTTTTCAAATTTTCACACGTTTGTGTTATTCTTTACAGTTCTGTTATATTATAATGAAGGAGCTTTAGAAGTTTCACTCATAATGAAAAAGTTGTTCAAAAGATGCGAAACATAGTATTTCAAAGAAAATGTGTAAAACAAATATTATCTATCTATATTTTTTTTATATTACCGCCGTGATTGCAGAATTAGGAAATTATTTCTTATAAAATACGGTATTTTGTCTTGATACACATATGCCGTTATTAGAGACAGATCATTTTAAGTTGCAGTTTTGAATATATTCAAAGTTATTAGAATATTAGATATTATATAGATATAGGAAGATGTGGTGTGAGTGCCAATGAGACAACACTCCATCTAAATAACAATTATGTCTATTTATATTTTTATTTGCACTTTGGTCGCGTTGTTGTATCTTCGACACGTTCCCTGTTTCCATTATTAATTCTATCATAAAAGAGTTGTCTTTAATAGGTATAGGCATCGGTTATTTAAGCTTATACAAAAGTTGCATACACCATGATTGTATGTTACAGTATAGCATTCTGCAAAGTGCTGTTTTAATTTTCAGTTTGCGTAACATGGAATAGTAATGTTGAATTATCAGCATATAAATCTATGTTGAATTGCTTAACATGAAGTGGTTAATTATTTATATGTATTAAATATAATTTAGTACATACATGTATGACCTTTCCTTTGACAACACTTACTTATCGAGTCTACAAAACATTATATTGTAAAAGAATTGAAACAATTGGAATTAGATTATTAAGGTCCAATGTCCAAGATGGCAAATCTTGATTCCAACACAGAGGTCGAACTCTCAACAGTGGGGCAAGTATAGACAATACAGTCAAACTTTGAATAATGCTCCGAGTTCTATGGTTGAATAATTGACACATAAAATTGAGAATGGAAATGGGGAATATGTCAAATAGACAACAACCCGACAAAAGAGCCGACAACAGCCGCAGGCAACCAAAGGGTCTTCAACGCAGCAAGATAATACCGCACCTAGGGTGATCCTCAGCTGAACCATAAATAAAAATGTGTACTAGTTCAGTGAAAATGGACGTCACACTAAACTCCAAAACATATAAATGAACTGAAATTATTAAAAAACATAGAAGACGAACAAAAGTCAGAGGCTCCTGACTTTGGACAGACACAAACATACGGCGGGGTTAAACATGTTTTGTTAGATCTTAACCCTCCCCTATACCTCAATGTAGAAAAAAGAAACACATAGCAATACGCACTGTTAACCTAAGCAAAACAACAATGGTACATAAATTAACAAAGACTACTAGCAGTTACTGACATGCCATCTCCAGACCTTATTAAGCGGATTGAAAGATTATGTCTTCATCATATGAATATCAAGTACAATCTCACCAATTAGGGGTTCAGTATCATACTATCATAACGTATATGGGGTGAACATATTAAAACACGTGTCATACCAACAACCGGTTTTAGAATAATAGTGGGTTTTTTTCCGAAGCAAAGATCGACCCTATTAGTGAATCAATGTTAATACCAAAATATTTAATCCTAAATTACATGACAACTGTATCGTAACTATATATCCTTTCCGAATAAGTCTGTTTAGAGGTTTCAAATTGGTTAGCTTTTGGGGTGAATGCTGTCATTTTTGTGCTTTGTAAAGAATATTGCCATAACATATTGAATGTGAAATGCCTAAGAGTACAAGATGTCTGCATGGTATGATACAGAACGAATGTGGTCAATGAATAGAATAAATAGAAATTGGGCTATTAAGGTCCAATATCAAAAATGTATATACATGGTGGGATTTAGCTAATCTAATTTAATTTATTAATTTACTAATGGACAATGTTAGCTCAGGTTTTAAAAATGTTCCATAAAGGAATTAAGCTTAAGCTGTAATTGATTGGAAACCTTCCATTACCTTAACTTACATGTTTTTGTGGTTGAATATCGCTACATTATACAAGTGGAGTACATATAGATGTGAATGATAGTGGGGATGTATTTTTCATCAGGTAAATTATGATTAAATTTTTCAAACATTTTGTGACTTTCGGTGATAGGAAAAGGTAGGAAACTCATTTTCTTGACAGAGTTCACCTGTTAGCATTAAGGAATCTGGAATGATGATTAATAATTTAGCAATTTTAGACAAAAATGATGTAGTAGAAATAAAATGCAGAATACAATTATATATCTGAATAAAAACAACTGCATATTTATATTATAATGCACTGAAGTTTTGGCAAAATAGGATAAAAATATGGAATGAAGTTGTGACATGCAATTAAAATTGTGTTGTATGTGTTGTAATTCCAAGTGGTTTGGATGTTATTTTTATTAGGTTGGTAAATTTGTAGTTAGAATTATTCTGAAAAGTGACATCAAAAGGTGACATTATTGTTGTGTGTGTTTAATACATTCAATTGGCCTTTTCAGAATCTAAAGAATCATGGGTAATTTCATTGTTCGTACCCAAAAATTGAAAATAACGTCACGTCATTGGTTAAATTTCCATTGTTTATGACATTTTTAACCAATCAGGACGATGTGGTGTACACTTTTGAAAGTATTACCCAGGATGCATTAGATTCTGAAACGGCGAACTGGGTTTGAGTAATTTCCCTTTGAAGAGAAATGTCAATATGGAGAAAATTGTTTTTCAGTTTAAGTGGATAAAGTTTGAAAAATTATTATTTGATGAAGTGATATATTGTAAAGAGAATGCTTTTTCTATTTTAGTTACAAATCAAATTTCATACGGACTAATAATCTAGACTAATAATCACTTATAACAATTACTATACTAGCAAAATTCTTAGTAACATTTTAAATGAAATGATAGCAACCAACTGCCTATTACTGTAAGATAAAACATTGTAAGCGAGGTAACTCCTAATGTTAAAAAAACCCCAAACAACAAAAATTTATAGTCTTAAGAAAGGCTAGGAAGTTGAATTTACCAATTGATATGCAATTAGAACTTTTTGATACAATGGTTGTACCTATTTTGTTATATGGTGCAGAAGTTTGGGGTTTTGAAAATTGTAATATTATAGAAAACTTGCATATGCAATTTTGTAAAATAATTTTGAATGTTAAAAAAAGTACTGCTCATTGTATGATTTATGGAGAATTGGGTAGAATACCATTACATATTCTTATTAAAGCTAGAATGGTTGGTTTCTGGCAACGTACACAGGCAAAATTTGCTCACATGAATTTCACATCAATCTCACGTGAAATTCACATGAAAAATTTCACGTGAGATTCACCTCAATCGAGCTTATACATGAAACTCACGTGAAAATTTTCATGTGAATTTCACGTGAATTGAGATTCACATGATTCTGATGTGAAATTTTTCACATGAATTTCACGTGAAATTTACAACAAAAAAATTTGATATTTTTCATGGTTTTAATTAAATTTGAAAATTTATATGTTATTTGAATTACTCTATTTTAAAAATTCATGTGAATTTCACATGAAAAATTTCACGTGATTTTCATGTGAAATTCACATGAGTTTCACATGAGAATCATGTGAAACTCACAAAAATTGTTTTCACGTGAGTTTCACGTATAAGCTCGCTTGAGGTGAAATTGATGTGAATTTCACGTGAGATTCACATGAATTTAAATTCACGTGAAATTGATGTGAGTGAAATTTGCCTGTGTATCATGTGTGGTAAAAGAGAAAAAATTTCATATACACTGTATTCTATATTGTATCAGCTTAGTAAAAGGGGTATCTACCACTCTAAATGGTTGTTAGAAATTAAAAATACTTTATATGAATGTGGATTTAATTTGATGTGGGATAATCAAATAATTGCTAAATCTGATAATATTAGTAAGAATGTCAAGAAATGTTTAAGTAATAAATTTATGTTGAACTGGAATAATAATGTTATGAATTCTGCAAAATGTCTTAATTACAGAATATACAAGTCTGATTTTTGTTTTGAGAAATATTTAACTGTGTTACCATCTGATCTAAGAATGTATTTATGTAAATTCCGTTGCCTTAGTAATAAATTGCCCATTGAAACGGGGAGATTTTTTAATATTGATAGATCTGAAAGACATTGTAATCTTTGTAATGCTAATGAACTTGGTGATGAGTTCCATTACTTATTCAAATGTACCTTTTTCAACAATGTTAGAGCTACCTTTAGATATATGTAAAAACCCAAATGTTTTAAAATTTAAAGAATTGATGAATACATCAGATTTATTCACACTTACTGGAATAGCAAAATTTTGTAAAAGTGTTATTAAAACCTTTTAATACATGTGCTTAATCATGTTATTATATTTTGTACTTCCTGTCAAATATCTGTATTAATTATATATACTATTATTGCACCTTTGTTAACCATGTTCTAATGTAAATATGTAAATATGTTCATACTTTTATAGTTTGTTAAAAAATGTTGTACTAACATACCCCATGTGGGGCTTTAGTGAAATAAAATGTCTTATGTCTTATGTCTTATGTCTTTAATAAAATAACACAAATACCGAACTCTTAGGTAAAATTCAAAACGGAAAGTCCTTGGCAAATGAAAAGCTCTAACACATCTAACCAATGGGAAACAACTGTTATACTCCTGACTTGGTACAACATGCAAACGAAAAGCAATAATTATTCTGAATTCCTCAACATTGACGATGAAAATTTAGAATTATTTGAAATATCTCAATCCAAGTACAGAGAAAGAAGGAAACTGTACCCATCTCATTAAAAAAATCAAGCCGAATATCACAGAACTCTTCACGATATGTTACTAATAACCAACTAAGGCGGGATATTACTAATAAACGAAGATGATAACTTTGTTTTGGGTAAAAATAAATAGAAATTAAATAAATTCATAATTCGGTGCAATAACAAGACTTTTCTATTTCGCACAAATTATAGCAGGTCCTATAGTTTTTAAAAATATAGGTGGCTCAGAAGAAGCATTGTCTAAAATAAGTTGTGGCGCAAATGAGTTCATTTTTGGCACAAAAATATATCACCCTTTCACTATGCAGAAAATTGTAGCTGATTTTAACGCTAGCTAAACCCCTCACTTGTGTGACAGTCGCATTGAATTCCATTATATTAACAACAATGTGTGAGCAATTAAACAGTGACAAAATATAAGCAATCAGCAAAGCAAAAACTTCTTTCATTTAGTTTTTAATTTTGTTCAAATCAAAATTAATTTTTTACCCTTTGGACCCTGATGAGACCAATTTCAAAATAGGCCCAAAATAAAAAAATAAAATTTAGACCTCAGTATATGGAATCAATTTAATTTTAATTCTGCATCCTTCATCGGATGTACTTTAAAACACGGTCCAAAATCAAAGATCTAAATACACTGTACGGTTATGGTTGCAATCTGGTAATTGACTGCTCCATAAGCTTACATGCAAAACGGCTCATCTTAGATAATTAAAAAAAAAAAAAATGCTACATAGAAAAAAAAAATCATGTATGTACAAATGTGAAATTTGGATTTAATCGAAAAAAAGTGGGTCATGCCACGAAGAATAAAAAGTTACGTAACCTGAAGTCAAAACATTTTTTTCTACTTTATGTTTGCTGTTTTAACTAGGCCGACCTACTTTCTTCAACATGATATCGTTCCACTTTCATGGATTGATATCCCAAAGAAGACGAGACGAAAGATTTTTTAAAATATCTCTCTCTCTCTCTCTCTCTCTCTCTCTCTCTCTCTCTCTCTCTCTCTCTCTCTCTCTCTCTCTCTCTCTCTCTCTCCGCTCTCCTCTCTCTCCTCTCTCTCTCTCTCTCTATCTATATATATATATATATAAAACCGGTTGGAAAAAATGTAGAGAATAAAAGGACTTTAAGAGCATTTTGAAATTTTAATTTTATTAATATATATATATATATATGTGTGTGTGTGTTTCAATTCAGCATATACCTATAATTAAACAGAAGTAATTGAGTCCAGTAAAAAAATCAGAAATAAAAATGGACTATATTGTTCTCTCCATGTTTGTAACGGAAACTGGAGTTGTAATACAAGACTGGTACATTAATAAAATTGAGAATGGAAATGAGGAATGTATAAAAGAGACAACAACCCGACCATAGAAAAAACAACAGCAGAAGGTCACCAACAGGTCTTCAATATAGCGAGAAATTTCCCCACCCGGAGGCGTCTTTCAGCTGGCCCCTAAACAAATATATACTAGTTCAGTGATAATGAACGACTTACTAAACTCCAAATTGTACACAAGAAACTAAAATTTAAAAAAATACAAGACTAACAAAGGCCAGTATATTAATGAACCCCATTATTCAAAGATTATTCAAATCCCAATGAAATTTATCAGAAATGAGTATAATACGTTGGTTGGTTTTACCACTTCTTAGCACTTTATTCCTAAGCAGACACGTTCATATCCCCTAAATTCGATCAAACCTTCCTTTGGTGATATGGAAGCTTGTGGTACAATTTCGTTGAAATCAAATATGTTGTTACATTCAAAAGTTAATCGAACAAGTTCATATATAATTATATACACATTCACTATACTTAAGACCAGTACTGTAGGGTGCAATTATATGCTGACATGAGTATATCTTTGACTGTAAATGTTTTGTTTCTAAACTGTACAATATGGATTAAAATTGTTTATTGATAAAGGCCATACGTTCCCATATGATTTGTTTACTTCATCCTTCTTTGGTCCTGGAAGGTTTCTTTTTTGCACTAAAAATGTCCTTGAGGAATATTAAGTATTTTCAGGTAAAAAACACAGTGTTGCAAAATATTGAATTTAAGAAAGTATCCTCAAGTTTTTAACATGTATAACATTATTTTTACGTGCGTAAAACTTTGATATAATTTGATAAAGATAAACAACGACATTTTTACAGGATGTATATTAGTAAAGCGACGTCCTTTGGTTATTGACTTTTTTCCAATGTTACTTTTCTGCGTCTTATTTTATTAAACATGTTTAGAATATAGTTTTTACTAATTTTGTTACTGTTAGCATGAAAAAAAACTATATGAAGTGTTCTTGATGAATGTGGTTTAAAATATTTTGTGCGTTTTTCCTGCCCGAATAAACTGTATAAATAGTTGGTACTTATCGGTTGGAAAGTTATAACTATAAAGCACCGCTTGGATCAGGCAAGTAGCACAAAATATACTTTAAAATATCGAGGTTAAAACCATCGAGATAAAGTTTACACAAACAAAAAAGATGAGTCTGTTTTAATTCAAATACTTTGAACAAACAAAATCGAAGCATTTATTATACTTATAACTTGAATGTTGTGTCTTGAAGTTAGCTATATTATTTTGTTTTTTAGTTTTACCGTAGAAAGTTATTCTTCATACTGACTTTAGAATGGAAATTAAAATTCTGTTGTTTTGCATTGCTATGGCATTGAACACTGTTTTAGGAGGTAATTTTAGACACTTATCATTTATTTTTTCAATTTAATAAAGTTAACACAATATTTGAAATTTGAATATGATTTTAAACAGATGATACATAATGAGGCAATGCTATGTAATACTGCTTGTTATAAATTATTCACATGCAGAGATGGGTTCAATTACTTTATTGTAATTGATAAAAGTACAATTACTTTGTCATTTGTACGATTAAATTAAATTAATGATTACATCATTTCTGAAAGTGTCTAAATAAAATAATGATTACATTGGCATTACTTCAATTGAATATGGCTTTATATAGAGTTTGCTGTTTTTCTTCTGACCTAATATATAAAATAAAATAACGGTATAATACATGTATAATGGATTATCCTGCAATTAGCCAACTATTGTACAAATAATAGGTATACAAATAATGTTTTGCTTTATTTGTACTTGTACAGATAAAGTCTCTTGTTACCCAACTTCCACGTTGAGCAAGTGGTAATATAAATATTTCTGTTTCCTAACCAGTTCATTTTGGGGTCCTCTTCGCGGTCCGTGTTTCAACTATGTCGGTTTCTCTGAGAAATTAGAGACAATGATTTTGATTTAATAACTCTAGTTTCAAGCGTTGAGAGAAATTTCAGGATAAACACAATATATGTACATTGTCTGAAAATATACATATATTGTATATTGGAAAGTTTGATGGTAATGTGTGTGTGCGTGCTACTTATACAATTACGATTTTTAATTACAGTAGTAGCTAGTGATTGCTGATATATATACAGAGACATATAATACATTATAGTAAACAACAACAACACAACCAATTTAACCAAAGGTTTTCTTTTAGAACATTTTTATGACTTGATATTTATGTTTTAAATTGTATAGGCATACTACAAAAAGCATATGAACCAAACTTACACAAAATAAAAAGAACAAAATAAGATTGTATACATTCCAATAGAACGTCTTCTAAAAGTAAGACGACGAAAATATCTTCTCACCTTTGAGTTCATTAAAGTTTTGTTTATTTCTGTTTACAGATAATTGCAAATCACCTTACGCGAGGATAGGAGATGGTTGTTACTTCATCAGTAATGACATGGTGTCTGGGGATGAAGCATTTGTACGTATAAATAACTAACCAACAGATATGTACTGATGCATCTTCCTTTCATATACACTGACCTTTAAGGTTGAATTCAAACGTAACGTTACAAGCATTGATCGTGGATAGATAAAAGTATATTAATGCGCTGGTCATGTGTAATATTAGTGTCTTAGACTAGTCGGAGATTATTGTTTGTTTATATGAATCCCATTATATTTAATTGTATTTTCTTTCAACTATGTGATTTTATGTCCAGGTGGAAATTTTGTGGACGACATGTTGTAAACCATACCTTTAAAATACTATTATATTTAGGCATACGTCAAGAAACGTTATGTGGGGCATTAAGAACCTCAAGGGAGACAATCCAGTGTCAACAGCGACTCCTACAGAATACAGAACAAAAAGCACATTTTTTTAATATAATAAAATATATTATATAATCAAACATTAATAAAATCGACCTCTTAGAAGACGTGTTGTGTAACATTTTTATTGATACAGACAAAGATATTGGTCATTTTTGTCACACGGTGGCCTTGAGTTGTAAAATTTAACGTCACGTGTTCTCTGGTTTAAAGTTGTATCGCTGATAAAATAGCACATCTTCTATGAATCATTATAAAGATGTCCAATCAACATCGTGTTTCTAAATGTGCACCATACCATTTATTTTCTAGATTGTTTATGCATATTTATCATATAGGGTCTACATAACCGTTCTTGGCATCATGTGTACCTGTAACCATTTCCCCCTTGAAATGGTTTAGTATAGATGAAAAAATATATATACAAGACTTACAAATCATAAAAACACTCACTACCAATAAAAATAGGAATAAAGAAGAAAATCCTGCAGACATACAGCACTTGATGTAGTTTACTCTCCCAACTAATATATGGGCATGCCACAAGCGAGGAACCTCGTTTGTTGTTATTTTTATAGCGTCTTTCAATTATTCAGTTGAAAGATTTATAATTTCATATCCAACAATGAAGACAACGATCACGATTGAAATGATTTATTCTTTTCTAGTTCTATAAATTATGTTAAACTTAAACTTTTTTGTACATTTACCTTGTATATAGGCAATATGTGAAAAAGAGGGGTGCTTACCTGGCTAATTTTTAAACCCTTGAGGAAGCCATGATAATGAAAGCGGAACTTACGCAAAAGAAATCAGGTAGGAAAAAATCAGTTACACACATTAAGCATGCAAATATCCAACTAAGAAAAATAAATATAACTATTATAAATAAAGGCAACAGTAGTATTACGATTTTCAAAACTTAATAAATCGATAGAAAAAAACAAATCCGGGTTACAAACCAAAACCGAGGGAAGCGCATCAAATATAAACGATAATTTGAACTTTAGTTTCTATACTTGACTTAATACAGCTACAACTAACACATCTGAAATACAGAATACTAAAAAGCAACAGGAAAAAACACCATATGGTCTAGTTTTATAAAAAGAAAAGATAAGAAATACCAATATTCTTTTAGTATACAATGTATGAGTTACATTTGTATCATTATTATGCACTGACGTCTGAAGAATAAACCACGTGCTTTTTCAATTATCTTATCAAAGATTGAGATTTGTTCTGTTGGTTTGTTTTCTAAATTTGTCAATGTCAAACAGGTAAACACTATTACGTTGGAGGAAGGAATATCAATCGATATATACCCGGTGGTGATTGGAGGTGGATTAAGAAAGGTCAGATGACAAAAATGACCTACTACGCCTTCGGTGGAGGACAACCTGATGGATCTAATGCATCACCACAAGATTGTATGTTCTTCTATGCTGCAGAAAGATAGATATTCCATGATGTCTATTGTGATAATGGAAGCTATCGTGGAGGATACATTTGTGAGAAATATTGAGCTATTGAAATAACTTTCATGTGTTCATTCCAAATAACATATTTTTGCTGATTTGTGTTTTATATATACATGTAAACGTATTTGATTCAAAATTCTATGCTCCAAACAGATATTATTTCCATAATATAATGTGTAATAGTAAAATCCAACTTGTAAATAGAGTTATGTTTAATTCAAGGCATAGCACAAGTACTTTTAAATATTACTTTGATTGTGTAATCCTTGGTAGAATTTCTACCCTCCCATCTTTTGCGATGTAATACTGTGGATTCATTTATTTTTCTTGGTCACCAATTTTCGTTGATTAAGAAACTTGGATTTTTGTGGAAATCGTATTCGTTCATTTGGCGATGTCTGCATTTAATCCTGTGGTTAATTTGTCATTTGTTGAACATTTAATTTCGTGGTTCACCTTTACCCATAAAATCTGCGAAGATTGGTAGCAAACAAATAATAATAAAATACGATAACTTTATTTGCAAAACAGACAAAAACCAATTTAGGTTATGGCAAATACAAAACAAACATGATCAAACATAATAAAAACTCGACAATATTATAATAGATATATGATAAAAACAGTTATTGTTCTCCTTTCCTCAGTTCTAATGACTCTTTAATAAAAGAAACAACTGATTTAAAATCATTTGGTGTTGATGGATTTAGTATAATCACGATTTTATCAGTAAAATTAAGTGTATTAAAATTCACATATTTTTGTATATAATATTTTAGAAAGATTTCTCTTTTATTTTCATTTATTTTACAGTTAAAGAAAAAATGAAATTCATCGTCGAAGATATTACATATTTTACATTTTCTTTCATTTCGTGGTATTTTGGTATATCGTCCAGTTTCTATTAAGAGACAATGATCGCTTATTCTAAATTTGGTTAACATTTTTCTTGTTTTTTACTTGGGTGTGATAGGTAGTATTTCATTTGGTTATTTATATTAGATTTAAGAAATTTATATAGATATCTTTTATTATTTTCGTTTAAGTTATTTATTTTATCATCAATAAGAGTTTGATAGTAGTTGATAAAACTCTTTTTTAATTGGGGTTTTAACATTTTAGTCTGTTTTAAAGTTTTAGTTTCCTCAATAAGTTTGATGTCAATATTTATATCTTGTGACACATTTTTTGCAAAAGTATACCAAGAGTATGTTCCCTTAGTATATAAACTTTTAGTTAATTTAAAGGCTTCATTAAGAAGTGGGTTTAGATTTTCATTATTTAATCTAGATAGGTACATCAAATTTTGGGTTTTTATGAAAGTTTCTAATGGTAGAAGTCCTAGTTCATTTCTAACAGCTAGATTTGTTGAGCTTCTTTTTGTCCCCAGTACTTGTTTAATAAAATGTAGCTGGGTTTTTTCTAAAATAGTTTTATCAATAAAATGAATAGCATCTGGTGTTGAGCTATTTTTGTTAGCTCGGAGTTTAGCTCTATAAAATTGAATATAAGTGTCCATATAACATATTTCACTATTATATGTTAAAATAGGTTTGACCAAAGTTTCAAAAAGGTTGCAAGACACTCTCACAGGAAGTTGAATAATGAATTCACAGTAATTGGTCTGAATTTTATGAAGTCAATTTAAGATACTGAGTTGAATGAGTCAAATTACTTGTCGGCAGGACTCATGGCGTGGATACAACACTCTAGTTTGCTGTTATGTTTGCCTTTATAAATTCTTAGTCAGATTTTAAGGATAAAGTCAATATTGGGTATTATACCTGCACACAAGTAAAACAAATAATACGATAATTTTGATTGACAAATTGAAAAAAGCCGCATTATATTGTAGCATTGCACAAGGTCATACATATCTCAGTTTCTCAGCGAAATAGCGCAAACCTTTGCGAAAGAACCCAAGCCTTTGCAAAATAACGCCAACATTTGCGTTTTAACAAAAACATTTGTGAAATAACGCAAACGTCAAAGGAAGCAGCTGTGTTTGGAAGACTACATTTATCAAAATATATCACACTTTGTAATCCTTTTAAAGAGGGAAACTCGATTAGGAGTTGGCAAATATTTTTTGAACCTTCACACAAATATAAACATGTATATACTACACATGGGCACATTGCATTTTCGGCATTACCTGTATTATTGGCACCAATAAAATGATTTTTTTTTGCAAATAAAATATGGTTGTGGCGCAAATGAAACGCCAATTGACGCACATACAAAGCACCGTATCATAATATCATAAATTCCGAACGATTTAACTGGCTATAACCGAATTTCCGCGAATTAACTGGTCCTCTCACGACGTTCGTAAAAAGGTCCTTTCTTCTGTCATCATTCAACAACACAATACCGCGTACCTGCAACAAATATGAAAGATTTAACATTCAAATCAAAACTAGTTATGCCATTAAATTCTATTTATCTTATATAATACTTCCATCAAAATGTTTGTAACAATGTTATCTATGTACATTTTTTACATCCACGCCTTGATTGCGGAATTAGAAAAAAAGTTCTTACAAAATTAGCATTTTGTCATGGTGCAAAAAAGTAAAATCACAAAAAATCTGAACTCCGATGAAAATTTAAAAAGGAAAGTCCGTAAATATGTTGTTATTAGAGACAGGTCGTAAGCTTCAGTTTTGAAAATCGTTAGAAGTATTCAGATGTTAGTTTATTTACAATGTTATATGCACTTTGGTCAGGCCTCTTCGACACGTTCCATTTTGAATTTTATCACAACAGATTTGTCTTATGGGTATAGGCAACTATTATTTACGTTTATACAAAAGAGATATTTTTGATGAGACAATCTTACATACGATAAACATGTTTTTGTCCAGCTTATATTTAAAGTTTTCATTTGAAACAGAACGAGTGTGGTTTAAGGACTTGGGAAATATGAAATTGGACTATTATGCTCCAATATCTAAAATATCAATGCATTTTTTCATTCAGATAATCGAAGTACTCCAATAAATAAGGATAATCAATTGCTAATGGACAACATTAGCTCAGTTATGTTTAAAAATGGTTAAGAAAGAAATTTAGTTTAAGATGTAGTTGGTTGGAAGCCTTTTATTGAAATAATTCATATGTTTTGGTGTTTGAATATTGCTACAAGTGGTGTACAGATGAATGCGTATAGTGATGGGGGTTTATTTGTCATCAAACGTTTTTTTAAAACATAATTTTACTTTGGAAAAAGAAGGCGGGAGTAATTTTTTTTTTTACAATTTGTCTTTGTTTATCGGTTAGTAGTTAGGAATGACTATAGATAATTTATCAATTTTAGGAGAAAATGATATAGTGAAAATGAAATGCAGAATAAAATTATACTTAGTAAGTTAAAAAGATGGTAGATTTATATAACAATGAACTTAAGTTGTTATCTTAATTTTCGCAAAATAGAATAAATATATGGAAAAATATTGTGTCTTGAAATTACATGAATTTGTTAGTGTGTTTTGTGGATTGTAATTATAATGCATTGTGGTTTGGATGTTTTTTTCATTATATTGGTGAATTTATACAAAGTGGTATCAAACGGTGTCATTAATGTTGTATGTTGTAGATAGCATTATCATTAAATTGTTGTTTTGTAGAGATATGTCAAAATGAAGAAAACTGTTTTTAAGTAAAGAGTGGGGAAAATGTTTTAAATTATTTTGAAGAAGGATGATATATAACTTGATGTACAAATGTTTATTTCTATTTCAAATAACACAGACTAATAATCACTAAAACTGCAATATATAGCAAAATGTTTAGTAACATATTTAAATGAAACGATAGCAACCAATTGCATACCACCTCAAATATAAGACACAATTCATCAGCTAAAACATTGTAAGCGAGGTAACTCCTAATGTAAAAAAAAACAAAACAAATAAGTTACCAAGCCTTACCAAACTCAAATATCAAAAAACGGATATCATTTATAACACGGCAAAATCAAAAGGTCCATCACATCTAACAAATAGATGACAACAGCAGTTCCATATTTAGAAAATGGTGGATTAAACGGCCAGGTTTTATAGCTAGCTAATTAAACCTCTCACTTGTGTGTCACAGTGGCATTGAATTCCATCATATTGACAACAATGCGTGAGAAAAATTAACATTGATCAAATATAAACTCAGCAAAGCAAAAACTTTTACCATTCCTTTTTTTTTAATTAGTTGAAATTAAACAAAGTTTGATTTTCGACCCTTAGGACCCTGATGAGACCACTTTTAAAATAGGCCCAAATCCAAAAACTAATTTAGCCCTCAGTATAATTATTGTAATTAATCTAAGTTTAATTTTGCATCCTACTTTGAACGCACCTAAAAAAATCAAGGTCTAAATCTAATTACACTGTAAAAATCAGTATATGAAAGAACCTCTATATTTCATGATAATTCAACACCAATGAAATTTGTTAGAAATAAGTAATTTAAACAATTTGAAAGTTTAACACATTGGGACCTAATTTCTAAGTGAATACTGTCATCACTCCCAAATTCGATCAAACCTTCATGTTGTGGTATGGAACCCTGTGATACAATTTCATACAAGACTAGAATTGAAAATGGAAATAGGGAATAGGTTAAAGAAACAACAACTCGACTAAAAACAGAAATCACCACAATGCCGCCAATGTGTCTTTAACACAGCGAGAAAATATCAAACACAGAGGCGACCTTCAGCTAGCCCCTTAACAAAAAGTGTACTAATTGTTCAGTGAAAATGATCCTCACACTAAACTCCGAAACAGATAAATGAACTTAAATTAAAAGAAAAATAACCAAGACTAATAAAGGCTAGAGGCTCCTGAATTAATCATGCTTTCCCCATATTAACCCTCCCCTATATATACCTCTATTCAATGTAGAATAAACAAAAACCCAGCATCATTCACAGTAATCAAAAACTTAATTAAGAGTCCGATGTCAGAAGAGGTAACAAAAGAAATTAAGCAAAATGACAATAATACATAAATTATCAAAGGTCTACAGACCTCAATTAAACTGATTAACGACTATGCCTTCATCACATGCAAAGTCGAGCACAATCCCTCGTTAGAGGTTTAGAATCATACCATCATAAAATATATGAGAAGAACAACCGGTTTATTTTTTATGCAAATACCATAAGATTGAATCAATACTAAAGCCAAAATATGCCATTATGATATTTAATGACCTAACAGCAGTATCGTAACTATTGACCGAATATTTCAATCTAGTTTTTCTGTTCATCGAGAATTTATTCCTACGAAGCGTTCCTAACTCATATTTAAAGATGGATGTAAAATTGAAAAATGCTACAAATAAAAGATTTTAGTGCAACATTTTTCAACAGCGATTTTGCTAAACATTGTCAAACCTTTTTTTTCTCACTATTTTCGCTAAATTTGGATTTTTTTGGAGTGTTTTTTTTTATTTTTGGGAAAAAATATTTCTAATTTTAAAGCATTCTTTTTTTTAATTTTGTGTCAATCAGATTGCAGATTTTTTGCTGCGTCATCAATAAATGTTTTAATTATAACAGTTTGTTAGTTCTTATCCCGAACATACTTGTGCGTGAAATATTTTCCACTGGACTAAAGATAACTTCTATCAATCAATCTTTTGATTATTAAAATATCAGTATTTCTATCTATTTAGTTCACATTATGGCGATACCAAAGATAAAGGGTGTAGTGATAATACATAACGGGTGACAAACATAAATAAAAATAAATATTTATGCAAATTAAAACTAACCATCTCGTGACTTAACTCTCTTGAATGGAACGCTTAACAAATATATTTCATGGAATGCACATTCGTCTAGAGGACCGATAAGAAATATTATTCGTGAAAAGAGCTTTTCATGTGTTATAAATGTACTATGCTTTATCACTGTCTGAGACCTAGATCAATGTAAGTACACATCTACCGAATGTATAACTGATATAAATTACAACAAAAACGTGATCAGAAAATGGACATAATAAATGCATGGGACAAATTGCAATAGCTCAATCCTCTTAAAGAGAAATGACAATTATTGCAAATGCAAAGCACCAGAATGCAAGTACTTAAAATTAAAAAAATACCGCTAGGACTACAGAAGATATCGGAACGTAAAAACATGAATATTCATAGAAAAAGAGAAGCTAAAGATACGAAAGGGACATAACAACTATTAAGTCGGAAATAATCTAATAACGTTATGGTAAACAGGGGAAAAAAACCAGACAAACAACAGTTACTGTACACAAATCAAATATAGAAAACGCAACTTAAACTCCACCAAAAACTAGGTGGAAAAGGGGGGAGTGGAGTGATCCAAAGTGATTATTAGAGCTATATTCTCATATTTTATCTTAAAATTTCTATGGTGTAGTTTTCTTTTTATCACCCAAATTTATGAAAAATAACCTGATGTACTTAATGAAGAAAATGATTCCCTACAATATCTTAAATTTAACTGGTATATCAATAAATATTTAACATACAAGATGAGGTCTAAAATACTTATTCTAAATTCAGTAATGTATTTCCTTGCGTAATGCCAAGTGTCAAATATTTTATGCATCTTGAGGACGAAAACAAATAAATTCGTACTACAAGAAGGAATTTTGTGAGGATATGTTGGGCAGGGCATAACTTAGTTAAGGACCAATCAGAGAGTGAGGCACTACACTAGAGATCAGACAAACCGGGCAGTAGAAAGAAGTAATAGTTATATATGACGAAAACATAAAACTACTAAGCTTTAATTATAAACAAAATGAGAAAGGGATTAATATAAGTTTCAATAACTTGTTTTCCCAATCCACTGTTAAAAAAAATATGTTTAAATTAAAATGAGAAGAAACAATTCAATCTTTTCAACCGTGACAATCACATATTTTAGATGACTACAGATGTAAATGAATATTTAGAGAATATACTAGATGATGTTGGTGGACTCGGACTTTTTCAATGGATTTTAATCACAATAGTACTAGGTAGTAAAATATCAGTATCATGGAGTACTTTAATGATGACGTTTGGCGGTGCAGTACCTGACTGGCATTGTTTCTGGACTACGATAAATGGTACAGAGTACTATACTAACCAGACGTTTATGAAGACATGTGAACTATACAATACATCAGAACCTGTAATTTGTCAGTCTCAGATCTATGATCCTGACATGGCTACGGTTGTCAGTGAGGTAAAGCTTTCTATATTAACAGGAATAGCAGTTTCCGAATCTAAAGCAGTTTCCGAATTTAATGCATTATGGGTAATATTTCAAAAGCGCTGTGAGTTGTTTAAAATTTGAAAAAATGGACATTCAACAAATAACGGAGCGGTATTTTTTTATTTTGGTGTACGAACAATAAGATTACCCATAGTCCTTTATATTCTGAACAGGCGAATTGCTCAATATTTAAAACTACTTAATATTAGCGTAGCTTTTAAACAAGGTTCTTTTCTTATCATTCAGTGGTTGTTTTATTGTAATTGTCAAGGTTTCTGTTGTAAGGAAAATGTCGATAAACCCTCGTTTTGCGAGTTCATTGATAAATACCGATTTGTGTGGGGTTCATCATTAATCTAATTAAAATATACTTCATATGAGATTCACATGTAGTATAACAAAATCAGAAATCAATATTTTAATTAGGTTGGTTCATCGTGACAGTCTTTGGCTTGACGTGTTGTGTTTTGTATAATGTTACTTGTTTATTGGTCGTTTTTCGGTTTTTCATGTCTTTGACAGTTTGAAATAAGGAGATGTGGTATGCATCTTTGCCAATGAGACAACTATCCACAAAAGGTCAAATGAAGTGAGTGTAATCAGTTGTAGGCAACAACAAAAAATATGACATTCATAAAAAAAACCCGACTACCATCTAACTCCAGGCTTCTGACTTGGTACAGACGGGGGTCAATTTCGAGCTCCTGATTATCGTTTAAGATTTGAACGTAATACTATATGATATATAATTCTATTATTTTCTGATTGAAAGAGTAAGGATGATTTTTTTAAAAGGCAAGGTAGTAACGTATTTAGTAAAAAGAAGAAAATACCCGAAATTCTATCCTTTTGAAAAATGTTCATCGACTAAATCCCTTAATGTATATAATGTGCTTTGATACCAAAATCCACACATGTTTAACTTAATTACTCACATACATTTTATTTATATTACAGTGGGATCTGGTTTGCGAAAAAGACTGGATAGCATCCACAATAACAACTATCCAAATGGGAGGGCTTTTATTCGGTGGATTTGTGTCCGGACAATTAGCAGACGTTCTGGGGAGAAAATTTACGTACTTTGCTGCGCTTTTCATTTTGTTGGTCTTCAATGGAGCTGCAGCATTTTCGACATCATGGGAAATGTTTGCGGTTTTTAGATTTTTCATAGGCATTGGATGTGGGTTTTACTTAACTGTATATTTTACTTTTTTAATTGAATTTACACCTCGGACATACAGATCAATGTTAGTAGCACTTCCGTTTTGGCCAATATTTTGTATTATCTACGCATGTCTGTGCTGGTGGTTACACGAGTGGAAGTATATACAATTAGCTATTGCAGCAACTAATATACCTTTCATTTTAGCAATATTGTAAGTTGGATTTATTTGTAATTTAAATAATTCGATTCACATTTTAAAGCAGATTTTTCTCCAACGATTGTGATTCCATTTCTTTTTATATTTTTAAAACAAAACACGGTTAAAGTATAAGAAACTCTATCTATACCGGTGATCCTCATTAAGAGGAATAAAAGACAATGTTTTCTTCCTATTGTATTTCTCGGATTAAAATTTTGTATACCAGACGCAACTTTTGTCTACAAAACTTTAAGACTCAATAGTGACACTCGAAAAAAGTTTAAAAGTTCAGATACAATAGGATGTTGGAGAGTATATTTACCATATATTCTTATATCTTTACTTATATTGTCTTCATCCGTATTGTTATATAGAAATTAATGCCTCTGTCATACAAGTGAGAGATATACATGTAGCTAGCTATTAAACCAAGCGTAATACACCATTTTCTTCATAAAAAAGTGTTTGTACCAAGTCAGGAATATGACAGTTGTTATCTATTCGTTTGATGTGTTTGAGCTTTTGATTTTGCCATTTGATTAGGGACTTTCCGTTTTGAATTTTCCTCAGAGTTAAGTATTGTTTTTACTTTTTATATCCATTCTTTTATTGTATTCTTATATCTACTTTTTATTTGTAAACTATTCACTGTACGATTCGATATAAGTATATCCTTCCTTTTTTTTTTATTTTTAAAGTTTTGTTCCAGAGAGTTATAGATGGCTAGTTTCGAACGGAAAAATTGCAAAAGCACACAGTGTCATTGCAAAAATTGCTAAAATTAATGGCAAACCTCCACCAGATTTTAAAACGTTTTATGAAATTGCATCGCAAGCAACGAAGCAGAAATCTACAGAGAAAAGATACACAATTTTAGATGTCATTAAAAATAGACGTTTACTGAGATATAATGTTCTATTATCAGTTGGATGGTAAGTTATATATAATAAATACGTTTACTTTGTCGTCATATTCTTGTACATTTCAAGCTTTGAATATTTGTTATGTAATGGATTGAAACATATACATTGTATACACCCAAACCAGTGATTTGTAAGTGTTATTTGTAGGTTTTTGTATAGTTTTTGTTAGATATTTGGAATCCCGTGGTTTATCCATTTAGTGACATTAACAAATTTGCTGTCTAATAACTACTGTTCTTTTCATAATTTTGACACTATAGTTTATACACCCATCAAAGATCTGCCGTCAACATCGATTCTAGGAAAATATCTTAAAACATTAACTTAAAGATAGTCATGATAAAACCACCGACGGGGTTCCTGACTTGGAATTGACCAATCAACATAAGGCGGGGTAAAACTTTACTTGCGATCGTTTCAGGGATTCGGTGTTGACTGCTGTACCCCTATTTTTGACATTTTTGACTGTTGTGTCTGTGTTTTGTTCAAGCATCGGTGACAATATAATGGAATGTGATTCGACTGTCATACAAGTGAGAGGTTTAGCTAGCTATAAAACCAGGTTCAATCCACCATTTTCTACATTTGAAAATGCCTGTACCAAGTCAGGAATATGACAGTTCTTGTCCATTCGTTTTTGATGCGTTTTGTTATTTGATTTTGCCATGTGATTATGGACTTTCCTAATTGATTTTCCTCTGAGTTCAGTATTTTTGTGATTTTAATTTTTTTTAGGCATACAACTGGGTTGATATACGTTGAATATAACTGTCTTATTAAAACAAATAAGATCATTGAAGTTAAGTACTTTTAATTAACTTAGCATTAATTTTCATTTAGTTGGTAATTCTGCAATTGAAAATACCATTTATAGATAAATGAATATCATTCAAGAATGCTAAATCGCCTTTCAGGAAACTTATTCCGTAATCTGTTTGTAGCCCATATATTTAAAGGAATCATAATAATGTCATAATTTTTTGTCGCTACAGGTTAAGTTGTGGATATGGATATTATGCTATATCATTCGGAGTACAACAACTCTCGGGAAATCTCTATGTTAATCTGATTCTCATCAATGCTATGGATATCATAGGAATAGTGGTGTGGTATCTCGCAAACTGGTCAGTTTAGTACATTTGTATTCATATTAAAGAAAATACGTTAGTCATTAACTGCGCCGCACGTTTTCAGTACGGAAGACACACGTGCTGTTCAAACACCGTAGGCCTTTTCCGCATCATATACATTTGTACATTCCAGTACGATAAGCATATCCTGTATATTAAAATGTTTTCAATTACGGAAGGCACCTCCACATCACATGTGCTCAAGAACAGTAGGCACAGTCCATGCTCCAGTACGGTAGGCACAGTACGGGCACATTTGTCATCGAATGTGCTTTAGTATAATAGGCATATCCAATATCGCATACTCCAATTACGGTAGGCATATCATCTATCATATCATATACTACATCACATGTGTTCCAGAAATGTAGGCACAGTAAACGTCATATGTGTTCAAGAATTATTAGCATATTCCACATGTGTTCTAGTACGGAAGGTATATTCAGCATCAAATGTGTTCCAGTACGGTTGGCGTTTTCTGCTTCAAATGTGTTCATGTACGGTAGGCATATTCTGCGTCGCATGTGTTTCAAAACGGAAGGTGTTTTGCATCAAATGTACTCCGGGGGGATCCAGTACGGAAGTAGTTTCCTCATCAGATGTGTTCTTATCTTATTGTTGTATTGGTTCCATCTGTTTCATTGATTCCGGCAGAATCGTCTATATTCGAGGTGATATTTTCAAAAGCGTAATTTCAATTTTTAGCTCACAAAAAATGAAATTACCCACAATCCTATATTAGAATCTGATATAGTGATTAACAGGGCATGTCGACAAATTATGTATGTATATCATAAAACAAAATTCAATCAAGAAAAAAAAATAGTTCAATATTATCGAAGTCATTAACAGAAAGCAAACCAGACACGTGTGATAGAATTTATTAATGAATGGTGGCAGATTATTTTTTATTTAGTGTTTCAACTTTGTTAATATTATAATTTTCAGCCTTGGTAGGAAGTGGACAACTTTTATGTTATTTCTGATTGGTGGATCTATGGGCATTGTTGTTGGGATAATTCAGTTCATAGGTTAGATTTATGAATATAAGTAGCTTTTACTATTTGAATATAGGATGTTGACAATAGTATTATGATCTTAAAGTTTTCTTTCTAACATGATAACTTTAAAGCTTGTCAAAATTTAACAGGAACAAATACGAAACGGTTGTATTTGCTTTTGTCCCACGCCGCAAATTGGCGGAAGATACGGCATGATTGCCAATGAGACAACTCTCCAAAAGTGACCAAAATGAAACAGAAAATAACAACTTTATGTCATCGTATGTCCTTTAACTATGCACAAGGCCAATAACAGAAATGACAAATAGAAAACAACTCGTACGAGAAAACTAACGTCCTTAATTATGTTAATCTGGTTTTTGGAAAACTTTCGTGTTTCATCGTCTGAACATATTAGTGATTGCATTCTCACATTTTTCGCGCATTTTTACAAATTTTATTCAATGCCTTATAACCAAATTTGAGAATAGGTGTTGTGGCAAAAACTTTGTCTGTCCGTTAAATATGTAGAATTAACTATCGCTAAATCAAACTGGATTCAACTGTAGATGTGTACATGTAAAACAGGACTCTGCGGTACAATATTTTTGTTTCATTTCAGACCTATCAGATAAGGACGAGTTGGTAAATGGCTTTGCGTTAGCATCAAAGCTTTGTGTGTCATCAGGATGGTCTGCACTGATGATTTTGACCTCTGAACTATATCCAACTGTAGTAAGGTAAGTTACTGGAATTGTTTAAGTTCATAGAAATCCCTCATAAAAAACATGTTTAACTCAAGATTTGACCGAGATATAAAAATTGAGTCACTTGGATTTTTTCATTCGTCAATTAAACTCATAAGTACATGTATGAGTAGGGGTGTACAGTATAAATGAGGGTAGTAATGCCCTTTACCGTCAGGCGTCAAACGGTCAATTTCGGCTACCGTTAGCGTCAAATTGGTGTATAATTTTACCGTCATTCGTCAAAATATCCTTATCGTGATTCGTCAGAGGTCTGAAATAATTATTGTTACCGTTATTTTGGGAATAAATTTAACGTGATTCGTCAAAATCAGTCAATATTTTTATCGTCTAAAAGAAAGTGTATATTTTATCATCGTGCATCAAAATTACCGTTAACGTCATTTTGGCAAGAATTTTTACCGTTATTCGTCATGAAGGTACCCCCATAAACACGCAGCAACGTCTGGTCGGAATATGAACTCGCCATAGTAAGTATCAAAACAGGTACATTTAAATCATTTGTCACAAGACATATGGAGACTACTTCTATATCTATCTATCGATATTTATATAGACCTTACATGTAACTGTTTAGTGTCTTTAAATATCAGCTGTATTTGTACGAGGCTAGGAAACAAGGTGTATGCGAGCTTTTAGCGAGCTACAACACCTGTTTCGAGTCCAGTAATAATACAGCTGATATTTAAAGACACTAAACAGTTATTGTCTTTATCCTGCAATTAATTCTGTATATTAATTGTGTTTTGAAAGACACAAAAACACATGTTTTGCATTTATTTTCGATTTGAAATCCCTGGATGCCCGTGTAGTAATACGATACAGTAATCACACATTCAGCTGAAGACGGGTTCGCAAACAAAAAGAATCTCGAATGGTCAACTAGAATACATAGCTCAAAGTGAATAATTATCTATTTTAAAATAAAAACTAACTTCAACAGTAAAAACAAATAACAAAGCATTGTCTAACTTGAAACAAGAGTATACGAGTTGTCCTACGCTTCTGACTCGACATTCACTAAACATGCATGCTGAAATTGACATGGTTGTTTTGTTACACAATCATACACATTCAAGTTTTGAAATCGATAGTTGTCATCAAAGAAAAGACTGCTGTTCGTGTATGTATGTTATCAGAAAATTGGTGTGATTCTTATTGCTCTAAAGAAATGTGTGAAAACGAACAGAACGTATAAAAGAAATCGTTACTTCGCAATTAATACGTCATTGGAATGCGACTGCAATACATATTCTGAGGTCACGCAGGTTCATACTATACTCAGTCCGGCAGTGGGCGGAGCTTTAAAGCGATATCTGTATAGTGCAGGATAAATATGTACATCTGTATTTATACTGCACTCGTTCTATTTGAGCAGTCAAAATGCGTTGACCGTATATTTCTATGTCATATACAGTCACTGACCTGATATCACTTTTCCTCATGAATATTTAAATAGAAATTGTCGAAATTATATTTAATTATTCATACGACCTCTTCAACCTGTTCTTGGTTTCCAATGTAAACAACGATGCGTTTAACGACTCAAACTTGTTTCTTTTACAATTTTTGGGAAAACATATTTCACTTATTAATATTTTTTGTTTGCAACCTATAAATCATTATGTTTTATGTTTATTGTTGATATTTTAGTCTGTAAACAAACGTATTCGTTCACCATTGATAGCGGTTTTCAAAAGGTAATGATGTACATTTCATCGTGTTGTATATTTCTCCGCCTGAGTGATATGAGGCCTTTTTAAAGGGTGATTTTCCCCAATATTAAATCAAATAAATAACATTAACACATAAACAACAATTGAAAATGTTTTTTTTTTAGATTGCAGTATAAAGACAATAATAGTGCATTGACTTGACATATCAACGATATAAGGATTCGGCCCGAAACGGATAAATGCTCGGCTCAGCCTCGCATTTCCCCGTTTCTAAGCCTCATCCTTATATCGTTGATATGTCAAGTCAATGCACTATTATTGTCTATGTATGTTATTTTGCAGAAACATTGGATATGGCATAAACAACGCCGTGGCAAGATTGGGTGCTATGGTGGCACCACAGTTAGTATTTGCGGTATGCTATTTTTTATTTTTACATTTTGGATTCTGTCGCAGCTTTTAAGAAAAATCAGTCAAAGTTTCGTCCAAAGTCCTTAACATGTTCGTACAGTGATTAAAGATATAGATTTTGAATCAAAAACCCAATGAACCGTTTTATGAATTCATATAGAAAAATGAAAAAAAAAATAAAAAAAAGTTAGCATTGGTCTATTTTTTCTCGCGTTTATGCTTGCGCTCATTTACATAAAACAAGTCCCGTCTGAAAATATATGTGGCTACTATAGATAAAAGGTAGACGGTATAAATATATCAGAGTCCGGAATTGAGTAAGAGGTGAGGGTGAAAAAGAGTTGTGAGTAAAAAACGGCAGGAAGACAATTTATGTAAAAAAAGTCGGGAAAAACTAATAAAAAAGGGCCGACAACATTGAGAGAAAAATAAAAATGCAGGACAGAGATTACAACAAAAAAAAAGGCAGGACAACATTTTTTATCCTATAGCCCCCCTTTCCCCCAATTGAAAAATCCAATGGAAGCTCCCTCAATGAATTTATATTGCATTTCAGAGTGAGAAGATTGATGGTCTGTCATATTTATCGTTTGCTGGGATGATGTTTTTGTCCGCCATTTTAGTTGTCACTTTACCGGAAACAAACAAAACTGCATTGCAAGACACAATGGATATTACCATTAGTCAGAAAAAGTCAGATAAACAAAGTATTATGAATCCCGGATACGAAAAAGAGAATTACGGAACAATAGATTAGTATTAAAAACTTGATCATGCGTTTAGTGTTTTTATTTACTTGTGTTGTTAGTTACACACGAAAAGATAACAAAAAAATTAATGCATAATTCATTTAATTGAGTGGCAGCGGTTGTGGTGTTTGTATTCTGAATATATCCAACACCAACTTCCATGTCCCATTCGGTTAATATATATTAAGGTTCATCATAACAAACGAACAAATATGGCTGTATTTACATGCCAAAAACTACTCTGAGTACAGACTTACCTGTAAAGTTGGAAAAGTTTTAATGCCTGGCATCCACTAGATATATTACATTTAAATGCATTTTGTGATTCAGAAAGTTAAAATCTCTTTTGGATTTTGATGGGCATTTTTTCCCCTTCATGCTTAAGGTGTGAAAATTAACTAAGTTGTGGTACAACTTTGAGATGCTCCCTCAGGTAAAAAACCTGTTTGTATTGTTTTGATTGTCCTTAATTGACATGCACAAGAGTATCTTCACAAATACAGGTGAGTTAAAGAGTTTATCTGAGTCAGTGAGTGGACAGTATCAAAGAAATGCAGGTGTTTATTTATTTTTACACCTGCAGAAATGAAAAAAAAAAATGCCCATCAAAAATCTTTCTTAAACACAAAATGCTTTTAACTTTTATATATCTAGTGGATACTAGGCCTTAAAACTTTCCATACAACACATGTAAGTCTGTACACAGAGCAGTTTTTGAGGTGAAAATACGGCCGTATTTGTCCATTTGTTATGATGAACCTTAATAAACGAGGAAAGTTTGACCTATATTTTATTCAAGCTTGACAAACTTTACATACATAACACTAAATACTGACATTTTGTCATGAATGATATTTGAACTGAATAATAAAGAATATATAGCATGTATAAACATTAAATTTAGAAGAACATACTGAAAAACATTTAAAATTATTACACAAGGGTATGCAGATGCATCGCAAAGTTCGAATGAACAAACTCCTAATCTCTTGCATAGTCTCGGGATAAAAGAGACGCTGAAATTAGAGGTAATCGTAAACCATTAATAACTTCCAATACTCCATCATGAAAATCATAGAGAGCACCAGATGCCAAGGTTTTTCTACCGGAATCACTAACAAGAACTTCCGGGAAAACGTAGTTCGTTGAAAAGTTACCCATGAGCCTAAACTCCCGGAAGTACAAATTTGATTCTTCCGTTGGTATTTCACAAGTCTGTGGACTACTTCCGGCACATTCTAAAACAACGCACACTTGTAAATGCATTCTATGTAGATACGTATGAAGACCATCAAAGGCGCCAAAAGCAACGAGCTTTCCCGATCCTTCCATCATCTGATAGTCAAATTCGCAACACAAACTATTATCACAAACAGTTACAACGTCGCCAGAGTTTTCTAATATTTTCATAGTGTAGGTATCGTTGAATATTTCCCCCCGAAAAGTTCCAGATGTTTTTGATGGAGTTTCATGCTCATCATTTTCAGAAGATGTCTTTTTAACCGAATCGTGTTTTGAATGTGAGTTTGCGTTTTGTTTACGATTTATCTCTGTTTCCTCTCTGTCATGAACATCTTCTATGTAATTTGAATTCAAATCGGCCACTAAAAGTTTAGGTTGGTTACTTTTATCATTATAAAAAGTTTTGTAACCGTTTGCTGTATAAATGCCTGAACCGTAGATTGAATCTTCCGGAACTTGGAGATTGGCTACAAGCAAGTTTGTCCCCATTCCCATGGCAAATGCAGATTGGAACTGTATTGAAGAAAATAAAGGTGGAGTATCAGTCCAAGCTGCCGGGTAAACAACATCTGTTATATTGTATTCTTCGATCAAACTGATTGCTGGCGTCTTATAAACTATATCCAAACTGGTAAAAAGTCCGAATCTTCCGAATGGAGTATCGAAGTAGATGTGTTCCGGTTCAACTGGTGCGTCAAACTGATCTTCATTATATAAATGTGTTTTATGATATCGAGCTATCAGTGTTCCGTTGTGGTCAAAAACAACATCTGTGTTGAATTGATAGTGACCATCAGTTGGACAATTGGGATCACTTGATTTACTGCATGTTTGGAAATTTCCCATATTAACAACCATGTAAATGTTATTGGCCTGCGCAATACAACTTAAGTTCCACAAAATGTCACTGTTATTGTTATATTTTTCGGGATTAGTACATGGATTCCACGTGTCTTTTGTAGGGTCTGGGATATATTCTAGATACGGTTCAATTCCTTGCCTTGTAAAGTCATTCCCGTATAGCCCATCATCAGGAAAAACAAGTATTTGAACACACTGCAAAAAAAAACAGATATATAAGTAAATAAATGGTTGCAATAACATAAACAGTACAATATTTACTACACCAGGTGCGCATTTCGACAACCATAGTCTCTTCGTTGATGCGCATGGATAACACATTTAAAATCCAAAACCTTATACAAACTGTGAAGAGCTGATAAACCCTAACATGGATCAAAAGTATAACCAGATTCACCCAAGGAATCATTGGTATATGCTATCAGCGTGGGAAGCAATGTCAGGCTGATCGGGTGGTCGTATCCGGTAGAGCAAGGAGAAACATTTTCATTGGCGGAGAAGGAATCATTGGTATATGCTATCAGCGTGGGAAGTAATGTCAGGCTAATCGGGTGGTCGTATCCGGTAGAGCAAGGGAGAAACATTTTCATTGGCGGAGAAGGAATCATTGGTATATGCTATCAGCGTGGGAAGCAATGTCAGGCTAATCGAGTGGTCGTATCCGGTAGAGCAAGGAGAAATATTTTCATTGGCGGAGAAGGAATCATTGGTATATGCTATCAGCGTGGGAAGCAATGTCAGGCTAATCGGGTGGTCGTATCCGGTAGAGCAAGGAGAAACATTTTCATTGGCGGAGAAGGAATCATTGGTATATGCTATCAGCGTGGGAAGCAATGTCAGGCTAATCGGGTGGTCGTATCCGGTAGAGCAAGGAGAAACATTTTCATTGGCGGAGAAGGAATCATTGGTATATGCTATCAGCGTAGGAAGCAATGTCAGGCTAATCGGGTGGTCGTATCCGGTAGAGCAAGGGAGAAACATTTTCATTGGCGGAGAAGGAATCATTGGTATATGCTATCAGCGTGGGAAGCAATGTCAGGCTAATCGGGTGGTCGTATCCGGTAGAGCAAGGAGAAACATTTTCATTGGCGGAGAAGGAATCATTGGTATATGCTATCAGCGTGGGAAGCAATGTCAGGCTAATCGGGTGGTCGTATCCGGTAGAGCAAGTGAGAAACATTTTCATTGGCGGAGAAGGAATCATTGGTATATGCTATCAGCGTGGGAAGCAATGTCAGGCTAATCGGGTGGTCGTATCCGGTAGAGCAAGGAGAAACATTTTCATTGGCGGAGAAGGAATCATTGGTATATGCTATCAGCGTGGGAAGCAATGTCAGGCTAATCGGGTGGTCGTATCCGGTAGAGCAAGGGAGAAACATTTTCATTGGCGGAGAAGGAATCATTGGTATATGCTATCAGCGTGGGAAGCAATGTCAGGCTAATCGGGTGGTCGTATCCGGTAGAGCAAGGAGAAACATTTTCATTGGCGGAGAAGGAATCATTGGTATATGCTATCAGCGTGGGAAGCAATGTCAGGCTAATCGAGTGGTCGTATCCGGTAGAGCAAGGAGAAACATTTTCATTGGCGGAGAAGGAATCATTGGTATATGCTATCAGCGTGGGAAGCAATGTCAGGCTAATCGGGTGGTCGTATCCGGTAGAGCAAGGAGAAACATTTTCATTGGCGGAGAAGGAATCATTGGTATATGCTATCAGCGTGGGAAGCAATGTCAGGCTAATCGGAGTGTCGTATCCGGAGAGCAAGGAGAAAACATTTTCATTGGCGGAGAGGATCATTGGTAAATCGGCAATCAGTGGGAAGCAATGTCAGGCTAATAGGGTGGTCGTAAACGGTAGAGCAAGGAGAAACGTTTCATTCGGCGAGAAGGAATCATTGGTATTGTATCAGCGTGGGAAGCAATGTCAGGCTAATCGGGTGGTCGTATCCGGTAGAGCAAGGAGAAACATTTTCATTGGCGGAGAAGGAATCATTGGTATATGCAATCAGCGTGGAAGCAATGTCAGGCTAATCGGGTGGTCGTATCCGGTAGAGCAAGGGAGAAACATTTCATTGGCGGAGAAGGAATCATTGGTATATGCTATCAGCGTGGAAGCAATGTCAGGCTAATCGGGTGGTTGTATCCGGTAGAGCAAGGAAAACATTTTCATTGGCGGAGAAGGAATCATTGGTTATGCTATCAGCGTGGGAAGCAATGTCAGGCTAATCGGGTGGTCGTATCCGGTAGAGCAAGTGAGAAACATTTTCATTGGCGGAGAAGGAATCATGGTATATGCATCAGCGTGGAAGCAATGTCAGGCTAATCGGTGGTCGTATCCGGTAGAGCAAGGAGAAACATTTTCATGGCGGAGAAGGAATCATTGGTATATGCTACAGCGGGAAGCAATTGTCAGGCTAATCGGTGGTCGTATCCGGTAGAGCAAGGGAGAAACATTTTCATTGGGGAGAAGGAATCATTGGTATATGCTATCAGCGTGGGAAGCAATGTCAGGCTAATCGGGTGGTCGTATCGGTAGAGCAAGGGAGAAACATTTTCATTGGCGGAGAAGGAATCATTGGTATATGCTATCAGCGTGGGAAGCAATGTCAGGCTAATCGGGTGGTCGTATCCGGTAGAGCAAGGAGAAACATTTTCATTGGGGAGAAGGAATCATTGGTATATGCTATCCGTGGGAAGCAATGTCAGGCTAATCGGGTGGTCGTATCCGGTAGAGCAGGAGAAACATTTTCATTGGCGGAGAAGGAATCATTGGTATATGCTATCACGTGGAAGCAATGCGCTAATCGGGTGGTCGTATCCGGTAGAGCAAGGAAAACATTTTCATTGGCGGAGAAGGAATCATTGGTATATGCTATCAGCGTGGACAATGTCAGGCTAATCGGTGTCGTATCCGTAAGCAAGGAGAAACATTTCATTGGCGAGAAGGAATCATTGTATATGCATCACGGGGAAGCAATGTCAGCTAATCGGGTGTCGTATCCGGTAGAGCAAGGAAACATTTCATTGGCGGAGAAGGAATCATTGTATATGCTATCAGCGTGGAACAATGTCAGCTAATCGGGTGGTCGTATCCGGTAGAGCAAGGAGAAACATTTTCATTGGCGGAGAAGGAATCATTGGTATATGCTATCAGCGTGGGAAGCAATGTCAGGCTAATCGGGTGGTCGTATCCGGTAGAGCAAGGAGAAACATTTTCATTGGCGGAGAAGGAATCATTGGTATATGCTATCAGCGTGGAAGCAATGTCAGGTAATCGGGTGGTCGTATCCGGTAAGCAAGGAGAAACATTTTCATTGGCGGAGAAGGAATCATTGGTATATGCTATCAGCGGGAAGCAATGTCAGGCTAATCGGGTGGTCGTATCCGGTAGAGCAAGGAGAAACATTTTCATTGGCGGAGAAGGAATCATTGGTATATGCTATCAGCGTGGGAAGCAATGTCAGGCTAATCGGGTGGTCGTATCCGGTAGAGCAAGGAGAAACATTTTCATTGGCGGAGAAGGAATCATTGGTATATGCTATCAGCGTGGGAAGCAATGTCAGGCTAATCGGTGGTCGTATCCGGTAGAGCAAGGAGAAACATTTTCATTGGCGGAGAAGGAATCATTGGTATATGCTATCAGCGTGGGAAGCAATGTCAGGCTATCGGTGGTCGTATCGGTAGAGCAAGGAGAAACATTTTCATTGGCGGAGAAGGAATCATTGGTATATGCTATCAGCGTGGGAAGCAATGTCAGGCTAATCGGGTGGTCGTATCCGGTAGAGCAAGGAGAAACATTTTCATTGGCGGAGAAGGAATCATTGGTATATGCTATCAGCGTGGGAAGCAATGTCAGGCTAATCGGGTGGTCGTATCCGGTAGAGCAAGGAGAAACATTTTCATTGGCGGAGAAGGAATCATTGGTATATGCTATCAGCGTGGGAAGCAATGTCAGCTAATCGGGTGGTCGTATCCGGTAGAGCAAGGAGAAACATTTTCATTGGCGGAGAAGGAATCATTGGTATATGCTATCAGCGTGGGAAGCAATGTCAGGCTAATCGGGTGGTCGTATCCGGTAGAGCAAGGAGAAACATTTCATTGGCGGAGAAGGAATCATTGGTATATGCTATCAGCGTGGGAAGCAATGTCAGGCTAATCGGGTGGTCGTATCCGGTAGAGCAAGGAGAAACATTTCATTGGCGGAGAAGGAATCATTGGTATATGCTATCAGCGTGGGAAGCAATGTCAGGCTAATCGGGTGGTCGTATCCGGTAGAGCAAGGAGAAACATTTTCATTGCGGAGAAGGAATCATTGGTATATGCTATCAGCGTGGAAGCAATGTCAGGCTAATCGGGTGGTGTATCCGGTAGAGCAAGGAGAAACATTTCATTGGCGGAGAAGATCATGGTATATGCTATCAGCGTGGAAGCAATGCAGGCTAATCGGTTCTATCGGTAAGCAGGAGAAACATTTTCATTGCGAGAAGAATCATGGTATTGCTATCGGTGAGCATCAGTAATCGTTCTATGTGGAAATTTCATTAAGGAATCAGTATAGCATCGGAGTGGTCGTATCCGGTAGAGCAAGGAGAACATTTTCATTGGCGGAGAAGGATCATTGGAATATGCTATCAGCGGGGAAGCAATGTCAGGCTAATGGGTGGTCTATCGTAGAGCAAGGAGAAACATTTCATGGCGGAGAAGGAATCATTGGTATATGCTATCAGCGTGGGAAGCAATGTCAGGCTAATCGGGTGTCGTATCGTAGAGCAAGGAGAAACATTTTCATTGGCGGAGAAGGAATCATTGGTATATGCTATCAGCGTGGAAGCAATGTCAGGCTAATCGGGTGGTCGTATCCGGTAGAGCAAGGAGAAACATTTTCATTGGCGGAGAAGGAATCATTGGTATATCATCAGCGTGGAAGCAATGTCAGGCTAATCGGTGGTGTATCTAGAGAAGAGAAACATTTTCATTGCGAGAAGAATCATGATATCATCGCAAGCAATTCAGTATTGTCGATCGGAGACAAGGAAACATTTCATTGCGGAGAAGAATATTTTGCTATCAGCGTGGAAGCATGTCAGGCAAATCGGTGGTCGTATCCGGTAAGCAAAGAAAACATTTTCATTGGCGGAGAAGGAATCATTGGTATATGCATCACGTAGGGAAGCAATGTCAGGCTAATCGGGGGTGTATCCGGTAGAGCAAGTGAGAAAACATTTCATTGCGAAGAAGAATCATTGGTATTTGCTATCAGCGTGAAGCAATGTCAGGCTAATCGGTGGTGTATCCGGTAGAGCAAGGAAGAAACATTTTCATTGGCGGAGAAGGAATCATTGGTATATGCTATCAGCGTGGGAAGCAATGTCAGCTAATCGGTGGTCGTATCGGTAGAGCAAGGAGAAACATTTTCATTGGCGGAGAAGGAATCATTGGTATATGCTATCAGCGTGGGAAGCAATGTCAGGCTAATCGGGTTGGTCGTATCCGGTAAGCAAGGAGAACATTTTCATGGCGGAGAAGGATATTTTATCTATTGAAATGTCACTAACGTGTCTATCGTAGACAAGGAAACATTTCATTGCGGAGAAGGATCATTTATATGCTATCAGGAAATCATAATCGGTGGTCGTAATCGTAGAGCAAGGAAAAATTTCATGGCGAGAAGTCATTGTATATCAATCTGTGTCAGGCTAATCGGTGGTCTATCCGTAGAGCAAGGAGAAACATTTTCATTGGCGGAGAAGGAATCATTGTATATGCTATCAGCGTGGAAGCAATGTCAGCTAATCGGGTGGTCGTATCCGGTAGAGCAAGGAGAAACATTTTCATTGGCGGAGAAGGAATCATTGGTATATGCTATCAGCGTGGAAGCAATGTCAGGCTAATCGGGTGGTCGACGTAAGCAAGGAGAAACATTTTCTTGGCGGAAAGGAATCTTGTATATGTATCAGCGTGGAGCAATGTCAGGTATGGTGGTCGTATCCGGTAGAGCAGAAAACATTTTCATTGGCGGAGAAGGAATCATTGGTATATGCTATCAGCGTGGGAAGCAATGTCAGGCTAATCGGGTGGTCGTATCCGGTAGAGCAAGGAGAAACATTTTCATTGGCGAGAAGAATCTTGGTTATGCTATCAGCGTGGGAAGCAATGTCAGGCTAATGGTGTGTATCCGGTAGAGCAAGGAGAAACATTTTCATTGGCGGAGAAGGAATCATTGGTATATGCTATCAGCGTGGGAAGCAATGTCAGGCTAATCGGGTGGTCGTATCCGGTAAGCAAGGAGAAACATTTTCATTGGCGGAGAAGAATCATTGGTTATGCTATCAGCGTGGGAAGCAATGTCAGGCTAATCGGGTCGTATCGTAAGCAAAGAGAAACATTTTCATTGGCAGAAGAATCATTGTTATGTAACGTGAAGCATGTCAGGAATTTGTTTAGAGCAAAGAAACTCATGCGGAGAAAATTATTGGATACATACGGGCAATGTCATAATCGTGTCTATGTAAGCAAAGTACATTTAAAAATGAATATTAATACTAACAATGCAGCTATCGGATATATGTATCTAAGAATGAAAATTCATTGCGGAGAATAACATTATCAGAACGTGCCATCACAGTGCACAATCAAAATGTGAAACGTCATGATCATTATTTTCTCAAAAAGTGGTTTTCGTAACGTTGCTTTAAGACTTGTAAAAGATACAAACTTGTAATATAAAGCAACAATAACATTATTTACCTTCTTCCGGGACAAAACACAGCGAATATACGTAAGGCAGTAATGTATAAGAACCGAAATAGCCCAAGTGCTATGTGACAAAAAGGACATAGAAATAATAGCCTAATCCATCCAAGGCAACTTTGCCTTAGAGTGTTGAGACTTGAGATT
>CM034360.1:106110511-106162042 GCA_019925275.1 Mytilus edulis
CTTACTTCTTGTAGTAAGGCGTAAGCACTTAATTGAATGTAGACAAATGAAACATGGAATTATTTTTACCCAAAACTCCTTTCCTGCCTTTTTTTTCAAATTTCATCCTAGCCCCAAAAAGGCCAAATGGTAGCTTCCTTATCCCCTATACTCCTTCCCCATTCATATTGAGACTGAATGTTTTGTTTTTGTTTGTTACCTTTAATGTTCTCTGTTTGGTATATATTCTCTTACATGGCATTAACATTTCTTTGATATCAGATTGTACTGACAATCGTAAGTGCCAATGTTAACTTAGGCATTACATGAATACAATCGAAGGTCATTCTCTATGAAATCTGTATGTAGGTGTATAGGTTCTTCAAGGTCAAGATAATTGTTCTAACACGATAGTAGTTTCAATGCCTTAAAGAAATCATGACACTGATTTATGGACTTACTCTCATTGTTTGTGGTAAGAACTCATTTACTTCATTATCAACAGTTATAAAAGAAATCAATATATAACAGAATGGAGATGTGGTATGGTGGCCAATGAGAAAACTATCTACCACATATAATTGAGAGTGTAAATGGGGACTATATGTATGTCAAAGAGACAACTCGACCAAACGGCAGATAACAGCCATAGGCCATCAATGGGTCTTGAACACAGTGAGAAAATCCCGCACCGGGAGGTGGTCCTCAGCTGGTCTCTAAATACAAATATGTACTAGTCCAGTGAAAATGGACATCACACTAAACTCCAAAACATATAAATGGACTAAAATTGTATAGTCAGATCGGCATACATAAAAATTTGTAAATGTTCCGCGGAACCCAGTGTCTTGCCTACTTTTGCTGTCGATCGCAGGCTTAACATTAATGAGGGAAAAAATCAATAAAATGTTTCTCTTAAAACTATCGTTTTATTGTAAGAATCTTCTGTCCAAGTTTGGTAAAAATCCAGGATAGTTTATGAATCTAATAAATGTTTTAAAAACTTTAACTGTATGTAATGTTAACTGAAAGAAATACTAAGTCCATTTTTTACAGTTACACATGTTTAAAATTTTAACAAAATTACCTTCTAGGTACTAGCTTTTGATCATAAACAAACTTCTGACAGAGTTTAGTACATATCCAAAATAGTATAAGAAAGTTATTAAAATTTTAAAACTTTAACCACAGAGTGAATTTGTTGTTTCCTGACAGAAAATCTGAGTCCATTTAATAGTTAAATACGGAAAAAATGCAATTTTATTTTTACATAATTTACTTTTGGATACAATCTTATGATCATTAACAAGCTTCTGTCCAAGTTTAGTAGAAATCAAAGGTAGTTTAAGAAAGTTATTAAAATGTCAAAAACTTTAACCACAGAGTTAATATTTGTGGACGCCGCCAACGACGACACCGCTTTTTCGACTGAAGTCGAAGGCTCGACAAAAATAGTGTCTATCGTCAATGGCATTTACCATAAGTCTAAGAATGGTAGTTTTACCAGTAACAATGACACTGTCACAAGATTGTTCGACTCCAGAAACAGATTGAATGTGGGGTGATGAGGGGTAAGTAAACACAGGGTCAGTTGACAGGGACCCTCCTTTTATGGAAAAAATTGAAGCATTACTAGAACGGGCCCACTCTTGAACAGTCAACTGGCCTTCCTTATGCAATTTCGGGATCCGCCAAAGGACACTCCAAAACACACGTGACCGACTAGTGAATATAATACTTATGTTGTTCTGATGTGTTTAGTTTCAGTAATTTATGCTGCCAGTGTATGTGAAGATCACAGCACAAAAGCATGTCAGAGACTAGCTGCCATTAAACCAGACATGTGTCAGGACAACTGTACATCAAGTCTATGTCCCAGAACATGTGGTCGCTGTCGTACGTACAAACTAAATGCATATAGATATAGGAAGATGTGGTATAGGTGCCAATGAGACAACTCTCCATCCAAGTCACAATTTATAAAAGTAAACCATTGTATAGGTCAATGTACGGTCTTCAACACGGAGCCTTGGCTCACACCGAACAGCAAGGTAATAGGGCTCCAAAAAAAATTACTAGTGTAAAATCTTTTAAACGGAAAACCAACGGTCGAATCTATATAAACAACGACCAACGAGAATTCGACACACGTATGGACCACACCACCAAACGACAACTACTTGAACATCATATTCCTAACTTAGGACAGGTGGAAACAATTGCAGCGGGATTGACTGTTTAATGATACCAAATCTTCTCCCTTATCTAAAACAATAGTGTAACATCACACCATAGAAAGACACACTATAAAATATCGATTGGAATGGCTTATCTCAATCAAAAACGTAGTAACATAAATGAACATTTTTGATGAGTTATGTTACTATCAATCTACTTACTCGTGCACAACACTCTCTTATGGGTATTTTGCATGAACTGTTTTTAAGTGAAGTGAGTTTAAAATATTTTTCTTTCCATGAGAATTTCGTCAATGTATTATGGATTTCACGATTTTGTGATTATATTGATGCAAGTATTCCAATTGTGTTTATGGTAGATAAAATACAACAAAAAGCAGACTGTTTTTTTTAAGATTTATATGAAAATGTTAGATAATAGGGTTATTTTAGTGAAATTCTAATAAAATATACAACGGCTTCTGTGATGTTTGTTTTTGCAAATACAGCGTAATCTGCTTATTAAAGAGACAACCGACCACTAATTTCATGTCCCATTCAGTGCATTTGATATAGATTGAACATGCATTAAAAGACCATGCACCTCCCTTATACGACCACATTTTTGCTCTAACCTACGTAACGTAATCTTTTAAAACAGTTTGTACTGTAATTGTTTGCTTTTTACATGTATGCAAATTTATAATTAGTGTATCAAATTGTTTAGTAGTAGATGTTCTTGTCCTTTCAGCTCTGAAATGTTTCTCGTGTGAAAATGTCGATCATCCATCAGAGTGTAACCAAACAATCCAATGTGGTAGTATGGCTATGGTAAAATATTGAAATTTTAACTATAGGTGGTACATAACACTACAGGGAGATAACTTTGTAAATATCAGCTTATCGTTTTAATTACGTTCTATTGTTTTTAAAAGGTGGTACCCAACACTTTCACTAAGATTAATTTGGCTCGTTTAATTTTCATAAAATTTTGACAAAGTATTTACTTTGACCCTTTAACCAAAATATATAAATTTCAAAAAATTTTAACCAACCATTTTATCAGAAAATTACACTAGTTATATAGCAGATTGACAAACACCAATTTTGATCATTGAGAAGCTTAACATTCTCTTTACAACACAACGTTATTAAAACGTTTGGCTGATTTTACAGAGTTATGATCTCCCTGTAGTGTTAGGTACCACCTTAAGGAATTATAAATCTCAAAATAAGTGTTTGTCAAACTGCTATAATTTATCCGATGAAATCTTTCCAATGAAGTGTGTGATTCAAGTATTTTGAAACTTTCATTTTTTGGTTGAACCAAAGTAAATATGCTGTCAAACTTTAATGAAAATTAAACAAGCCAAATTATTTTTAGTCAAGGTGTTTGGTACCACCTTAACTAATAAAAAAAGCTTTTCTTCAATGAAACATTAGCTAATGAAGTGTATGTGTGCTGTTGCTGAGATCAGCCACAGCTTATTGTTGAGTTCTTTTTCCACAGTCTTTAATATTCTATATTGTGTTTTTTCTATTAATGTTTTATCGTTGATTCTTTTTTCTTTCTTAACCATGGTGTTGTCAGTTTATTTTTCTACTTAGGAATGTTAAATAAATGTTCCTCTGGTATCTTGTAAACGTCTCAATTTTATAAAAAATTTGCAGCCGTTTGACTTGTCAGTTATAACTTTCATTATGTACTAAACGTTATTCCAATTTCATATATAGTAGGATAGTGGTTTAAATTTCTTGCCAATACCTTCTAGATTTAAAAAGTAAAATCACAAAAATACTGAACTTAGAGAAAAATCAATTCGGAAAGTCCATAATATCATGGCAAAATCAAATAATAAAACGCATCAAAAACGAATGGACAAGAACTGTCATATTCCTGACTTTGTACAGGCATTTTCAAATGTAGAAAATGGTGGATTAAACCTTGTTTTATAGCGCTAACCCTCTCACTAAATGACACTTTGATGACAGTCTCATCAAATTCCGTTATATTTACATTGATGCGTTAACTAAACAGACACAATGAATAAAATAGTCAAAATATGGGTACACCAGTCATCATCGTATAACAATTTTAAAAGGAACAATTTCACAAAAACTGACATGAAAAATCCCGAATGACTTACGATGAAACAGTAGTAGTACTTTGCATTGTTTTCTTTTTTCAATTTGACTTCCACACTGTACAAATCTTTTTTTTAAAAATCCCTAAAAAATCTAAAATAATCAACAGCTTGCAAATATTTAACCAAATACAATGTAACTGATTGGTTTGGAAAAAAAAATATTCACAATTCAGCTTTATTTCTTTCCAGGCATGTATCGCAACTCAAACAGTAACACCACAGCTCGAGAAAAAGTACCAATTGAACTGTGTAGATAATACAGCAAGTACATGTTTATATACTCATTTTATTATAGCGATGATAGTACATTACTATATAATGAAGTGTTTTGATGTTGAATGACTTTGATATAGTTGAATACAATTTTCGTTTACTCGGGATGATTTAGAGCTTGACACAACTTTGGTTTTTATTGTAGATATAGTCTAAGACCATTTGTTGGGCTTGACACATTTAATTGCCTGTTGTATATTTTTATAAAACATGTGTTGATCTCGAAATATTTTTTTTTAATTTGTTATGGTTAATGTTTGCTGGTTTCTTGCATTCATATACGCCTGGTACAAATGTGAACAGTATATAACATATATGAATTTGTCAAGACTCCTTATTTACATATGTCGTAACGTTTTTTTTTTTTTATCAAGACTGTGTCTATAGTACACATATGACCCACTAGCAATTGTATTGTCTATGTTCAGTGGACTGTGCAATTTGGACCGAAACGCTATTTGGCAATACACTTAGAAAGATCATATCATGGGGAACATGTGTACTAAATTTCAAGTTGATTGGACTTCAACGTGATCATAAACATCCTTCACCATAAAACTTTAACATGGAGCAGGGCTGTACCATTTCTATGTTCAGTGGACTGTGAAATTGGGGTAAAAACTCTAATTTAGCATTAATTATTAGAAAAATCATATCATAGCCTTTTAGGGAACATGTGTACTATCTTGTTGATTGGAGTTGCTTTCCCACTGTGTCTAAACCACACCGGCAAAATTTGCTCGGACTCGATGGTATCTAACATCCGGCACAATGACGGAACACCAATAGACAAAAGAAAGGTAGGTTTCTCCTTATTTTTTAATTTTTTTTATGATATCGAAGAATATATATACATATACAACTATTTTCTATTGTGAGATGCAATATTTTCTACAACCGTTCTATATTAACGGAGAAATAAGTCAAAATGTATGTCAAAATGACGAATTGAGTGAACCTTGCCTCGAAATTGTTTAATTTCTCGTTAAATTGTTCACCTTGTACGGAAAGAAAGGTACGGGAAGATAGATATTGACACGGAGATTGCAAATTTAGTTATTATGAGCATCTCCATAATTGTATTTCTGTGTATGGAACGAAAGAAAAGGGTCATATCAAATTAAAATAAACCGGTTTCGTCAATGTTGTTACTACACAATCACCCGGTTTCGTCTATATATATCACCCGTTTTTTTGGTTTTTTTTTAACAAACAATTTATGAAAAGAAACTTTGGCACGGATCTGAACATTGTCTTTCGAGATATATTTATTGTAAAGTAAACTTGGCGTGATAAAATCTATTTTAAACGGGCACTTTTGGACATAGTTAATTATGATAATACACATTTTCCTAAAGAAAGGCGTATCCCTTATTTCACTTAACTTCAAACTAATTTTAAATGGAATATAAATACTGAATAGCAAACACTGGTATCTAATTATTTGGTAACATTATTATATTTTCTTTGTTTATAATACTAGTATGTAAAGATGAAAAATAAAAGGATGTGTTTTGATTGTGCCATAATTTTAATTTACTATACTATATTATATACACTTAGTTTACAATATTTACTATCAATTATTAATACATTTATGCATTCAATCATTGACGAACAGTCCCAAACCGACTATAGTCTATACTGTTCTGCACAAATTAATCATGCATGCAGTCCTGCCAGATTTTCTGGTACTATATATACTGTGTTACTTGCGCACTAAAGCGAGTTTCCACACTTAAGCATCCATAACATAGCAGTGAGATTTGTAACTTTCTCCCCGTTTCTGGTAGGCACATTTATTTTCATAGGCATGTTTTTCACATTATTTTTACAGTTCAAATTCATTTTTTGTACAGTTCAAATTCAATTGAAACTTCAAGATAACTTTCGAAAACAATATCTGACAGTTTTGTATTTTCAATGTGAATAAAAGTTGGTTTGCAAAACATGACCGTCATTTATATCTAGGTCTTATTAAGAAGAAGTGACGGTAACCACTTATCCCATAAACATTGACAATGAGACAAGTTAACTTTCTTTTAGACACAAAAATTATGTTGAATTAATCAAGTTTAGGTCAGCATATGCCTTAAACAATGAGAAAAACACACAAACTGCATGAAAGCAAGCTATAACAGGGCCCTAAATTATAAATGTAAAACAATTCAAACAAGAAAACTACCTGCCTATTTTATGTTCAAAACGCATATGGTATAAAGCAACCAAAGAAAATCGCATATCAATTGTGTGTTACTTTCGATTTTTAAGACCGTAAACTTTAATTTCAAGTTTTAACATGTTCAACATATTTTACCATAACTCATATAGAAAACGCATATTTAGAGAGCTTTAATCTCAATATGCTGTTAAAAAATTTCGGAATGCAAAGTAAGTTAAAATATTTGTGTTCTATAAGAGTAGGAATTCAAGTTTTTGCTTATTATTTATTTGAATCTGAGACTCATATAAATAATAAGCCGTTGTCCGGTGAACGGACTTGTTTTCCAACGACCCACAAAACTCCTTTTGAACGCTGAAGTTAAATAATCAATTATAATGTAATGCGATTATGATTTTTTTTATTTGACGAAACCGGGTTATGCATTTTGAAATCTATGACCAAACCGGGTTGTATACATTGACGAAACCGGCCAGTTCCATTTTGACATGACCCATTTCTTTCGTTCCATACACAGAGATACAGTTATGGAGATGCTCATAATAACTAAATTTGCAATCTCCGTGTCAATATCTATCTTCCCGTACCTTTCTTTCCGTACAATGTAAACAATTTAACGAGAAATTAAACAATTTCGAGGCAAGGTTCACTCAATTCGTCATTTTGACATGCATTTTGATTTATTTCTCCGTTAATATAGAACGGTTGTAGAAAATATTGCATCTCACAATAGAAAATAGTTGTATATGTATATATATTCTTCGATATCATAAAAAAAATAAAAAAATAAGGAGAAACCTACCTTTCTTTTGTCTTTTGGTGTTCCGTCATTGTGCCGGATGTTAGATACCATCGAATCCGAGCAAATTTTGCCGGTGTGGTTAAGACACAGTGACTCCATCAAAATCTACCTTGACCAAAACCTTTAACCGGACGCGGGACAGACGGATGAACGGTACAACAAACGAACATACCGAAAAAATAATGCCTCTAATTTACAACTTTAAATAGCATACTATATACCATACCGATGTCAACAGTTGTACATTCTTATATTCTACAAAGAAACTGATCATTTTGTAATCAACAAATTATGAGGATGAAAGTTTTATACATGTACGACCTTGACTGGCCACACAGCCCTCACTCGCCCGGTAATGAGGTATTTAATGAATGATATCTTTAAAAGAGAATTCAGATAGATATATAATTTCATTTTGGTTCTTTCTTGTTTTTGCATAGATATGTACAGACCTTTACGGCGTTGTTCCGAACCGTACTGTTCCGAATGTCAGGCGGGAGGTTGATTTGTTTGGGGGTTGCTGTGCGACAGACCTCTGCAACAAGTATGATGAACCTGATAAAATACCGGCGCCTACTGCGCATGCACAACATGGTATGCATCACCTTTTATTTACAGACTGTTTAAAAAGTCGTCGAAAAAGATATAATTTCTAAACTTATAGATCTGTGATTCATGTATACACATCTAGTTTGTGAAGAGGTATTTGATTTAGTCAAATGATAAATCTAGAAATATCACAATGTTGTTTTATTCATTTCATCGTTATAATACTAAACGAAACACATGTATATAAAAGAGGAGTGAAAGATACCAGAGGGACATTCAAACTCATAGATGAAAAATAAACTTACAACATCATAGCTTATAAAGATAAAGACACACAGACAAAAAAATATTACACCATACACAACATATAAAACTACAGCAACACAAACCCTACCAAAAACTGGGGTGAACTCAGGTGCTCCGGAAGGGTAAGCAGATAAAATAATTGATAAATGTACAAAAATGTACGTGTAAAAATGAGTATCGCTTTGTTTTAATTCGTCAACATGCCATATTATTCGTGAAAGAGGTGGAACACACTATTTTATTGTTTGGAATGAACCTTTTATGCTATCGTATTATATTCCACTTGTAAGAATCGCTCTTGCATGTAACGACATATTAGATTTTAGCGAAAGAAATATATGTATTACTGAAAAATCATTACACAAGTGTTTTCGAAATCACAAACTACTCAAAACATTTACTAAATTTCATCATAAGTACAAGGACATTGTTCGTAACAATCAACATGCAAACATCTTGTACGTTTAGGTATTTCAAATCCAATCTTTTATGCTAATATTCTTTACAAAGCACAAAAATGTTGACATTCACCTCACAATCTAAAGAAACATTTAAACAGAAGGAATATAGTTCTGATACTATAGTCAGGTCATTAATGATGGCATATTTTGACTTTTGTTTTGATTTACTCTGGGTGCGGGATATATTCGCTGTATTGAAGACCCATTTGGTTGTGATATTTCCGCTCTGTGGTTAGGTTGTTGTCTCTTTGACACATTCCTAATTTCTATTCCTTTTTTATGATATTGAACACTCCCTCTTTTAATATGTATAAAAATACTACGAATAATCAAATATTTAAGGAATGAATGTAATATTTTTTCGGTCTATGAGTAAATAACATAAAAAAAAAGTGGTGCACACTGAATAACCCGCTTAGCGTGTTATTTTAAAGTGGGCATCACATTTTTCATGTTATTTCAAATAGGCAGACAAAATATTAAAGTCATTTCTTATGATTTAATTCCTAATTCCATTTCAAACCCGAGAAAATCATGAAAAATAGTTGATGACGTCATGGTCACATGACATAATTATATCTATGAGCTGATAAATAAAACAACGCGAGCCAATCATAAGACGCGTTACATCCACTACTTAATTATTAAAATGATGGTCGTAATGGTAACTCCTTCATGGCAAATGACGATCAGAAATTCTCGCTAAATAAGCTTAACAGTATTTTATTTTGCATAAAGAATAAACATTATTTATCTTGATGACGGTAAGAAATAGACTAATTTTGATTAATCATATTAAGCTATTTTCAAAAGTAAGATAACAGATGGTAATTTGAGATCATTAACAAATCACCATAAAAGTTAGACCAAATTTCTGCTAAAGGTAATCGAAAATGATTATTCAACGCCAGACAGACAGAGAGCATTCTGTAATACATAGTATATATATTTCATTTCACACTAACGGTTATATCCATCTCGCCCGACAGGAGAGAGCAAATCTGTAATACATAGTATGTATATATTTCATTTCACATTAACGGTAATATTCATCTCAGCACACATTGTCATGTAATAGACTATATATTTCAGTTCACACTAACGGTAATATTCATCTCGCCCGACAGGAGAGAGCACTTATAATACATAGTCTATATATTTCAGTTCACACTAACGGTAACATTCATCTCGCTCGACAGGAGAGAGCATTCTGTAATACATAGTATATATATTTCAGTTCACACTAACGACAATATTCATCTCAGCACACATTGTCATGTAATAGACTATATATTTCATTTCACACTAACGATAATATTCATCTCGCCCGACAGGAGAGAGCATTCTGTAATACATAGTATATTATATATTTCAGTTAACACTAACGGTAATATTCATCTGAGCACACATTGTTATCTAATAGACTATATATTTCAGTTCACACTAACGGTAATATTCATATTGCCCGACAGGAGAGAGCATTCTGTAATACATAGTATATATATTTCAGTTCACACTAACGGTAATATTCATCTCAGCACATATTGTCATGTAATAAACCATATATTTCAGTTCACACTAACGGTAGTATTCATCTCGCCCAACAGGAGAGAGCATTCAGTAATTATACACAATATTTATATTTCTGTTTACACAAACAGTAATATTCATCTCAGCAAATATTGTCATGTAATAGACTATATATTTCAGTTCACACTAACGGTAATATTCATCACGCCCGACAAGAGATAGCTATGGCACGCCGTTTTTATATTTATTCAAATTTGAAGATATCTTATTTATTTAACAAAACATCTTATTACAACTATGTAAGTACTAAGATATCTTTATTTTTTATAAGATATCTTATTTAATTTGAAAGTAAATATGATATCTCTATTAGTTTATAAGATATCTCTATTAGTTTATAAGATATCTCTATAAGTTAATAAGATATCTCTATTAATTGATAAGATATCTTATCAAGTATATAAGATATCTTACTTCTTTATAAAGATATCTTTTAAATACATACTTTATAAGATATCTTATTAATTAATAGAGATATCTTATAAACTAATAGAGATATCTTATTAATTAATAGAGATATCTTATAAATTAATAGAGATATCTTTATAACCAATTCAATAAGATATCTCTATAAGTTAATAAGATATCTCTAAAAGTTTATAAGATATCTCTATTAGTTTATAAGATATCTCTATAAATTAATAAGATATATCTATAAGTTAATAAGATATCTCTAAAAGTTTATAAGATATATCTATTTGTTAATAGGATATCTCTATTAGTTAATAATATATCTCTATAAGTTAATAAGATATCTCTATTAATTGATAAGATATCTTATAAAGTATATAAGATATCTTACTTCTTTATAAAGATATCTTTTAAATACATACTTTATAAGATATCTTATTAATTAATAGAGATATCTTATAAACTAATGGAGATATCTTATTAATTAATAGAGATATCTTATAAACTAATAGAGATATCTTAGTATCTTATGGAGATATCTTATTAAGTAAATAAGATATCTCTATTATTAACTATATAAAAGATATCTTATATAGTTAATAAGATATCTTATAAATTAATAGAGATATCTTATATTTTAAATAAGATATCTTATATATTTAATAAGATATCTTATATATTTAATAAAATATCTTTATAAACATTTTAATCAGATATCTTATTTAATATATAAGATATCTTATTTAATAAATCAGATATCTCAATTAATATATAAGATATCTCTAAAAGTTTATAAGATATCTCAATTAATTTATAAGATATCTTATTTAACTAAATAAGATATCTCGAAATTGAATAAATATAATAACGGCGTGCCATAGAGAGCATTCTATAATACATGGACATATATATTTCAGTTCACACTAACGGTAATATTCATCTCGCTCGACAGGAGAGAGCATTCTGTAATACATAGTATATATACCTCAGTTCACACTAACAGCAATATTCATCTCAGCACACATTGCCATGTAATAGATAGTATATATATTTCAGTTCACACTAACGGTAATATTCATCTCAGCACACATTGTCATGTAATAGATAATATATATATTTCAGTTCACACTAACGGTAATATTCGTTTCAGTTCACACTAACGGTAATATTCATCTCAGCACACATTGCCATGTAATAGATAATATATATATTTCAGTTCACACTAACGGTAATATTCGTTTCAGTTCACACTAACGGTAATATTCATTTCAGTTCACACTAACGGTAATATTCATCTCAGCACACATTGTCATGTAATAGACACAGTCGTCTGCCAATATTTAGCCACAAACAATGGTTGTCATCTTCCTTGCGTGTCGACATTGTGTCCCACAACCTGTGGAAAGTGTTGTAAGTTAATTCTTAAGCCATGTAACAACATATTTGATATATCAATTGATATTTCTAGACGATATAGTTATGTCATACATTGCATAACTAGTAATTCCCAGTTCCTTTGTCTGCTTGGCTCTGACAGCTTGACAACGAGGTTGCAGCAGACTAACGCATGTTGCAAGGGGGCATTTTAGTTTTCGTTAATTATGAGCAGTACGAATATTTTGTCAACCATCTAACCATCTAACCAATAATACCACTAAGTTCGTTTATAGGCACTTACATGTATTCCGAATATGAAGACATTCGGATAGAAATTATGCATTACTAGGAGTCAAATCAATCACACATAAATATGCATTTGATGTATTTGATTACATAGCATGGGTCTTTGTACATAATTGATGAAAAATTGTGTTTTTTTTGTCATATTCCGGTTGTGTAAATATGTACATAGAGTATACCGAATTAGGCATCCTGTCGACACGTCTTCTATTCTTTCTTTTTGTTTTAAATTTGTCGTTATGCTGGCAAATTAACACAAAAATATTATAATGTAAATTATGTTCCTTCGTCCTTTGCAATTCCCTTCTAATGTTTGTATGTATCAATATATATATTTGGTTAATTTTGCTTTTATCAGTTTTTACATGTATGTTAAAGGTTAAAACTATCACGGCCGATGCAGTAGTTGTAATTCTCCGCAAAAAAGGCAGCATGCAGAACGACATAAACAAACACATAGAAAAGAAGACATATCGACAAGATGTTATTCAAGGACATATTTACACAACCGGAATATAACAAAATAAGCACACATTTTTTTTTACCAATTATGTCCAAAGATCACAAAAAATCCAACGAGTTTTTACCTATCAAAATACATAAAACAGGCGATTCATATATTGTAAATAGATTTTTTGTATAATACTGTACCATGCAGAAATACGAATAACAACTATCCGTCTACAAGATCAAAACGAATGTTGCCGGTTAGCATACAGTTTTTTACTAAGTAAAGTAGTTCTTTTGAAGACTTAAAAAGTTTAACAGTGTTGTAACCCACTGATGATTAGTAAAATAGTCAAACGACATTAACATTGTAGCAATAATCGGTGAAGAGTTGGAACCATTTGAGTGTAAATTGACTTTATTATAAATTGTTGGGTGATGTATTTTTACAAATATTATATATATATATATATGTATAATTATGTAACAAAGCACTTTTATCATTTTAGCGCTAACATGTTATCAATGTTCGGCGATTAATATCCCAGGGAATTGTTCCAGGAGAGTCCATTGCAATAGTGATGAGGTACATTAAAATTTGAATGTTTGATCGAGATTGTTTGACAGAATTCGAACCCTACAGTGGATCTTTCCATTGCTTTTATCATCATCACAAATACAATCTCCTTTTACCAACATCAACATTATCATCATTTGCATTGAAGAAATTATTATCGACATTTCATTTATTTGATGAAAAACACCAAACTAAAAATGATTTGTGATTGAAATTTTTTTAGATTGGCATGACGATAAAAATCGTGTTATATATTTTTTTCTACCTCAATACATTATATCCATTTAAGGTGGTACCCAACACTTTCACTAAAATTAATTTGGCTCGTTTAATTTTCATAAAATTTTGTCAAAGTATTTACTTTGATCCTTTAACAAAAATATAAAATTTCAAAAAATTTTGAACCAACCGTTTTGTCTGAAAAATTACACTGGTTACATAGCAGTTTGACAAACACCAATTTTGATCATTGAGAAGCTTAATATTCCTTTTACAACACAACGTAATTAAAACGTTTAGCCGACTTTACAGAGTTATCTCCCTGAAGTGTTAGGTACCACCTTTTAAAGGTGTTTCAAAAGCTTTTGTTTCCTTTCGCAGAAGACCCCCGAACATTCATATGTCATGTTTGATTTGCCTAAGCTTTAAATTAGTTCATCATTTGCTGCATGTGTGGATTACTATGGAATTCTATGCGACTGTCATACACGTAAGAGGTTAAGCTTGCTTTACAACCAAGTTTAATCCACAATTTTCAAAGACAATGTTTTTGCTAAGTCAGGAATATGACAGTTGTTTTCAATGCGTTTGATGTATTTCAACTTTATAATTTGACATTTGATAATAAACATTCCTTTTTGAATTTCCTTGGATTTCGGTATTAATGTTATTTTACTTTTATTTGTTGAATATTCAAGTGGTTTTTGTTGTTTTGTATATCTTTGAGTGTTGTGATGCCAATGAGATGATTTGATGCGTTTCCCTCAGTTTTGGTTTGTTACCCCGATTTTGTTTTTTGTCCATAGATTGACGAGTTTTGAACAGCGGTATACTACTGTTGCCTTTATTGATAATATGTAGCATTGCAGTCTTTCATCATACAATATATTACTAAGACAAAACTTTAATAATGAAAAAAATCATGATGCAAAACATGTTGCGTCCAGTCTAATACCATATTCTTTAGCATTTAATTCCTTTCAGCTAGGATTTGTTGTTTGGAATCAAAGTTTTGTTTTAGCTGCCTATATAAATGGAGGTTGAAAAACTATCTATATATGGGCATAGCTTTCAGAAATAAATACGACTAGACTGAATAAATTTATTTTCTTTGAGCCATATGTATTTGCATTGTTGCAAACCCTGATATTTTATACCGAACCAGTTAAGATTTGAAAAAAAATATCTTAAATGTTATACTAGTATATTACATGCTATAGGAAGTGTGCATTGCTGTAGAAACCCATCAATTTGATTTTCACGGAGGATACAAGCTTGGATGTGCACCAAAAGAGGTATTTTATTCAGTCATTTTAAAAAGGACAACAACAAAATAGCTATTTTAAAAATGTTTTCCCGGGAGTTTAACTTCCTATTATTGGGTTTACGGAGGTGTGCCAAAAATATGGGTCACAATTTAGCAAGATGTTATATAAAAATGACCTTCCTTGTTCAAGACTTGTTATAACATCCTATAGATCTATTTTAATCTATTTTCCTATATTTTCAGGTATCAAACTAGTGTTTTATTTACGATATTCTAAATGCTGTTTTACCGGATAAAACATATATCTCAAGAGTTTACGTGAGAGTGTAACACATGCTCCCTTTAAGTTCGTTTGTACCTTTCGTCAAAATATAAAATTGAGAATGGAATGGGGAATGTGTCAAAGAGACAACAACCCGACCAAATAAAAAACAACAGCAGAGGGTCACTAACAGGTCTTCAATGTAGCGAGAAATTCCCGCACCCGGAGGCGTCCTTCAGCTGGCCCCTAAACAAATATATACTAGTCTAGTGATAATGAACATAATGAACATAAAAAAATTATCACTAAAAAACTGTTCACTTAAGATTAAATTATTTGATATCAAAGACTTCTTAAGTCTATATAAGTCTACGGTAACATTGAAAAGCCCTAAATTAAGACCAGGATTGTTTACCACACAAAATATTGGTAGGTCCTACAGGATCGAAACAAACACACGTATATATGGATAATAAACTGATACATATACTGATATATATATGTACGAGGGTCCTTTTTTAAATGCCTGAAATCGTATCGAAAACAAAGAAGAGCAAAAATAAGAAAATTCAAACAAGACATCATGAATAAACTCGATAATTTATATGATCAAAATCCCAAAGCCTATTGGCAACTACTAGATAAAATTAAAAATATCTCAAATAATAGTCAAAACAAATCTGAGAATACTATCGACCCATCTGAATGGCAAGAATACTTTCAAAAATTAAATAAGAATGAACAATATAGTGATGATTTGATTAAGAAGAAACTTGAATCATTCCATAATGAAAATGTTTTTAATGAACTTGACTACTTAATAACACCTGAGGAAATAGAAAAAGCAATAAAAAGTCTTAAGAATTCTAAATCGAGTGGATTCAGCATGATCTCGAATGAAATGATAAAATATAGCCAAACCGTTTGTATCCCTCTAATACAAAAACTCTTTAACTTAGTATTTTCAAGTAGTATTTACCCAAAATTATGGGGCCAAGGCTTTATCACCCCCCTTCACAAGTCTGGACCTAATCATGATCCATCAAACTACAGGGGCATTACTATTGCAGATAACATAGGCAAGTTATTTAATTCAATTCTAAATAACAGGTTGACAAAATTTTTAAAAACTAGAAATATAATTAGAAGTGAGCAAATTGGTTTTACTAAAGGATGTCGCACAACAGACCATATGTATGTGTTAAATACCATCATTCAAAAATTTGTGAAAAATAATTCGAAGCCTCTGTATGCATGCTTTGTAGATTTTAAGCGTGCATTTGATTCAGTTTCACATCTCCACCTTTTTTATAAACTTAAATGTATAGGTGTTGGAACAAAATTTTATGACATTATAAAATGTATGTATGAAAACACAGAAACTTGTGTAAAAATAGACCAACACAGGACAAACCTTTTTAAATCAAATATAGGAGTAAGACAAGGGGATAATCTCAGTCCCTGTCTCTTTAATATATATTTAAATGATTTGCCAACCTATTTTGACCAAACATGTGACCCAATCCCATTAAATACACATCCCTTAAATATTTTAATGTATGCTGATGATGTAGTTCTTTTATCATCATCAGAGCAAGGACTTCAAAATTGTGTTAACAAATTAAATAAATTTACAGTTGATTATAAAATGACAGTTAACACAAAAAAGACCAAGGTTCTTGTATTTAACAAATCAGGAAGACTTAAAAATATTAAAATATCATTAGGAAACCAGACTTTAGAATGTGTACAGAACTACACATACTTAGGTATAAATTTTTCATCGTCTGGGAGTTTCCAAATAGCAAAGAAAGAACTTTATAACAAAGGAATGAAAGCATATTTCAAATTAAGGAAGACTTTTTCAGTGGAAAGCCCAAAACCTAGTACTTTATTACACATCTATAACCATACAATCCGACCAATCTTGTTGTATGGATCTGAAATTTGGGGTTATATACCACATAAGAAACAAATACATTTGGATAACTTTATATCAAAAGAAACTGATTATCTTGTACTAGAGAAAATTCATACTAAGCTTTGTAAATTTTCACTTGGAGTTAATATAAAAACATCAAATATGGCATGTAGAGGAGAATTAGGTTCACTCCCTACACTGTATTATGTAATAATGAATATGGTAAAATATTGGATCCATCTTATGAAAGATATTGAACCTTCAAATATTATTCTAAGGGAAGCCATAAATCTATCTCATTCTATGGACAAACATAACCAGGAATCTTGGATAGGAAGCATTAAACATATATTTAAATTTCTAGACTTAGAATATCTATTTGTTAACCAGTCAAACTTTAAACAAAACCATATTCTAAAAAAAGTAAAAACATCTTTAACTATTAAATTTAAAGAAAGCTGGTTAGCTAGTTTAGAAAGCAATTCTGGGAAGTGTACTAATTTACAATCTGGTAATAAATTAAGAACTTACAGAAAATTTAAAAATATTTTTATGTTTGAACCATATTTAAAAATGAATTCAAAAAAAGACAGGCAAATAATCACAAGATTTAGAACTAGCTGTCATGATCTTGAAATCGAAAGAGGGAGGTATATTGGAATTAAAGCTGAAGACAGAAAGTGTAAGCTATGTAAGAACGCAGTTGAAGACGAACTACATTTTCTTTTAAAATGTCCTGTTCTAAAAGGTACTCGATCTCAACATCTGTCTAATTTAAATTCAAAATTCAAAAATTTTTCAAGATTTTTTGATGAAATGAAATTTGTTTGGATTCTTTCATCTGAAGATTTGTTTGTTACTTCAAACTTATCTAATTTATTGCACTCCCTTTTTGAAGAACGAAAGAAAATTATAGAAAATATTGTTGTTTGAAAAAGAAAAAAAAATAGAAGAAAAAAATATTTATAGATATATACATATATAGGAAATAAAATTGATCAGGAGTTGTCTCCCATAGACCTAGAACTATAAAGATTTATGTAATTTCTCCAGGTCACAGTGGCACCCATAACTATGTTTTGTCAATAACTTGATTTATATCAGGTTAATTAGTGTAAATGTGTATTCATGTGGTTTTGTTGTTTAAATGTACTTTAATCATTCTAATCATTTTCTGTGCTTTATTTTGTAATTCATTTGATTGTATAGCTCAAATTTTGGGCACCATGATTGGTTAATAAAATTATCTATCTTATACTTGATTTAAAATTTCATTGAAAGGTTCTATGAATAAATTATTATTTTTTGGGTATAAATTTTTGTGGATTTCGTATGGGTATAGGTTTACAACGAATTTCAATGCTCGACGGAGTTCAAATATTCTAACGGCTTGTATCTTGGACTATTATACTAACGTTATAATTGTCTCAGCTTGTACATGTATGTAGAAAAAGAGGGGCGAAAGATACTAGAAAGACATTCAAATTTGCCAACAGAAAAACCACGAAATCAAATATCCACGAAAATACCATATCTTCCACTCCCGAGACATTGTAGAAAAAATGAATCTACAATACTTTAATGTATCTTTTTTACGCATTTTAGACATGCAATAACTTACTGACGCGGGGCATAGATGGGATATGTTGTGACACTAACTTTTGCAACGGCAACTATGTACCATCAACAACTGTGGTTCCTTCTACCTCAACTGTATATGACAATCATCTCGGAATGCCTACAGGTACCATTATTCATTCTTACATTCAATAAACGATTTGCTTAATAAAATTGAGAATTGAAATCGGGAATGTGTCAAAGAGACAACAACCGGACCAAACAGCAAACAAGAGTCGAAGGCCACCTGCGTGTCTTCAACACAGCGTTATTCACCGGGCTCTTAAATTAAAATGTGTACTACTTCAGTAATAATGGATGCCATATTAAACAACAAGAAAAATTAAGGAATGACATTTTTTCAAAGCTAAAAAACCGCTTAACTTAAGCTTGATAATGTCAAAGTCGCACATTTATTTCTGAAAGGTTTATACGTGTTAAGTCTGTTTTACACTTTCATAGATAGTCCCATAAATCGTTAAGATGTCATTATTAAATTTGAAATGCTGAAAATAACTTAATATAAAAAATCTATGTAAATATGATGTAAAGCAAACAAACAATGCAACTATAAACATTGAGAGATAAGATGTAGCACCCATACCATATTACAATCTTAAAATCTCCATAAATTGAGTGACGAGAATCTATCTATTTTAATAACATGAGCAACACGACGGATGCTACCGGTGGAGCAGCACCTGAAATCACCCCTAGTTTTTGAAAAATTTGAAAATGCCTGTAACACGTCAGGAATAGGACAGTTTTTGTCCATTCGTTTGATGTGTTTTATCGTTTGATTTTGCCATTTGATAAGGGACTTTACGTTTAGAAATTTCCTGAGAGTTCAGTATTTTTTGTTATATTTTACTTTTCACGGTTTAAGTGGAATAATCGGTATTTGTAGATAATACATCAAATTTAGTACTAGTAGCGGAAATTATATGAAAACGCCAATCTTATTATTTATTTCTACTTTTTTTATTGATCTTTTTGGTGTTCAAACTACAATGCAAACATACATTTTTACAATAAATAAGTGAATGACATGATATTTATGGCATTGTCATATTGTGATATTTTACGAATAAAACATAGTAAATCTTAATTATTTTATATGTGGGATATTTTATGTCTACACAGGTTGTCATCCAGATCTAATAAATGGTTGCCCTGTTGGATTTTATAGAGAACGAAACAGTTGCTACAGCATTGGCCGAAAATGGAAAACTAGGACAGACGCCAAAGTAAGAATAACAATATACAGGACGTTTAACAATATCTTAATCTGGAAACTTAATATAATGTTCAACATATCATGTTTGGAAAATTACTGTGGGTTCATTTTTATTCATTGGATACCAATTTTCGTGCATACAGGTGACAAGTTATTAAAATTTTCAACGACTTGTACATTTTCTATAGACTTAAGCTTGTATACTGACAGTGGAAACAGCGAAATTTAAATTATCAACGAAAATTTTTCCTCAATCCACGAACATTAGTTCTCAATTAAATGACTGATTTTACAGTAAAATTTTGATAATTTAAGTTTATGTATAAACCTTCTGCAAAATATATAATTCCTTGCTTGAAACTATCGGAGCATTCAACCGGACGGACCATGTACCTTGAATACATTATTTCACCCACCGGCAAAGTAAACCAACATACTATAAAGTTTTCGTTCAAAAACTTTATGACGAAAAAACATGTCCCTATGAAAAAAACGGACGGAGAGACGGTGGTAGCAAGAATATGTCCTGCAAAAGCTTCATGAATTTTAATTATTTCTCGAAATAGTAACTCCTTATACAATGTAGGAACTCAGGTAATCCGAAAAAATAATTAAAAAAGGCAGTTTATAGAATCAAAGACTGATATATTTTAAAGATTTGGGACTGCAATATACCTCAATCAATTTTAGACACATATCTGATATAATTGTGTTATGTATTGTCTTATCAATAGAAATATATATACTGGTAATTCATATCTGGGACAACAACCTATTTCTTTCTAAAGCAAAAATGCACTAAACACCAAATTAATAAAGCAGTGTAAAACAAAGATAGATACTTAATCATAAAAACAGATAAAAAAACCCAATGGAACCAGAAAGCAAGAACAAGATGTTATACCGGGGTATTAGCCTCACGTATTTATGTTAATATTGCTAATTTTGATTGACCAAATTCTTGCACTTCAAACGGAAACAAGTTTCTAGAATTATTTTCTTTTGTAGAATGAATGTTTGAGAAATTGCAGCAGACTTGCAATTATAAGCAGCGAAAGGGAAAACGAAGACATTACACATTTTTTACAAAGTGTTTCACATCATGCAAATGCTTTCCATGGAGGAGTGAATGAAGGTTGTATTATCTTATCCCAGACATAGATGAGAGGAGAAGGACCTTTATCGGGACTCCGGGATCCTGTTTTTATAATTTCGGGATTTCGGGAATGATCCTTTCGGAATCCGGGAATTCATTTTTTTCAAATTTCGGGGTGTCGGGATTTAAATTATTTTAAATTCGGGATCACGAGATTTCATGTTTGTAAGTCATGGATTTCTTGATCAGTACCCGCCGATCACCTCCCCCTCCTCTAGATTACCTACGCCAGTATTTGGCACACCTTTTGTAAATTGCAGGTCCTCAATGCGCTACAACTTTGTACTTCTTTTGGCTTTCTAACTATTTAGATCTGAGCGTCACTTATGAGACGAAATGCGCGTCTGGCGTATCAAATTAAAATCCTGGTACCTTTAACTATTGTATTATCTGTCCTTAAATTATCTTATATATTGTATAAAATGGTATCAAATGCATTTTTCTGAATGAAATATATTGTTTTGCAAAAAAAATTCACATCAATTTCATGTGGATTTAAATTCATGTGAATCTCATGTGAAATTCACGTGAATTTCACCTCGAACGAGCTTATACGTGAAACTTACGTGAACTCAGTTTATGCGAGTTTCAAATGCATTTTATGTGAAACTCGCATGAAAATCACATGAAATTTTGTTCACGTGAAATTCACATGAATGTTTGAAATAAAGTAATTCAAACAACATCTAAATTTTCAAATTTAAGTAAAATCATAATAAATACCAATTATTTTCTTTTTAAAAGTTCACGTGAAATTCACATATGAAAATTTTCACGTGAATTTCATGTATAAGCTCGTTTGAGAAGATCTCGCGTGAAATTTTTCATGTGAATTTCATGTTAAATTCATGTGAAATTCACGTGAACAAATTTTGCCTGCGTACTACCTATAGTTTTTGTTTTGCTTTCTAATAGAAGGTACAATATATTTGGAAAATAGTTGACCATTTAACCAAAATTTTTTTGAAGTTTTTTAGGTTTTGATATGTTCTGAACAGCAACATTATTTGTTTTGTCTCCATTATTTTTTGCAAATACGCTAGATAAGACTACGACGTTGATGTTCATTAATTAATACGACATGGTTGGTAATAAGGGTTCAAACTCTGAATCTTTCGTTAACCTTTGTAGCCTCAGACAGCAAGTGTATCACGTTTTCTGCATGAAGGTCAATTAATTATGAAAATCGTTTAGAGACACTATATTTTATTTTGATCGCGACAATCATGCTTTTATAATAACTAGGGGTGGAGGGTGGGAGGGCTCAGTGGTCGCGTGTTCTAAGTAGTCGAACGACTTCATAATAAGCCTATCAACGAGGTTGTGAGTACTAATCTAGCAAATAACGCTTAGATCTGCTTTGACTAGGAGTTTCAGATTTCCGACTTAAGTTCGTAGGGTCCACTTAGCACTCTGGTTTTCGCAATCAATAAAAACTGACCACCATGAAGTGGAGTTTTACACTTATCAATCAATCAATTAATCATTCAATCGAAGTTTGTTTGTAACTTTTTTCAGATTATCACTATTGGATTGATGCTCATAGAAAGCACGGTGGTAACAGCCCATGGCATTGGCACAGTATTGGTTCTAGTTTGACCTACTCCCATTGGAGAAACGGATCGCACCATCACCAAAGTCATTATGTGGAACATTGTGCCAGTATAGGTAAAGGGGAATGGAATTATCATTCTTCTCATGGATATTACTGGGATCATCATAGCTGTGATGAAAAATTTGCTGCACTTTGTGAATTTCCCCTAGGGAATGATCCTTAACTTTTCTGTAATACAATTTTCAACAGTGTTGCCTTTTTAACATTTTGATTCGAGCGTCACTGATGAGTTTTTTGTAGACAAAACGCGCCTCTGGAGTAAATATAATTGTTTATCCTGGTATCTATGATGAGTTTATTTGTAAGCTTGTTTGTATGTTTTTAACGTTCAAGGATATTGATGTCAATTTAATGGAATTAAGTGAGGTGAGATGTTAAGCTTGCTATAAGACCAGGTTTAGTCCACAATTTGCTGCATACAAAATGTTTGTGCCAAGTCAAGAATATGAAAAAAAGAAAAATCACAAAAATACTTAACTCCAAGGAAAATTCAAAACAGAAAGTCCCTGACCAAATGGCAAAATCCAAACATCAAACACATCTGACAAATCGATAACAACTGTAATATTCCTACCTTGGTACAGGCATTCTTTTCCATTCGTTTGATTTGTTTGAGCTTATGATTTTGAATTCTGGTAAGGGACTTTCTGATTTTTATTTTCCTCTGTCTTGTTTTTTTGTTGTTGATTATTTTTGTTTTTATCATCAGATATGCAGCAACATGTACAGTTGTATAGAAGTTTGGTGATTGTATATAATGTTTTCATATTTGAATAGGTATCGAAAAGGATTATAATACTTCTAGCTTGTCAGATAATCAAACAAATTGCATTTGAAAAAAAGTAAAAGGAGCTGCATTCGGCGGAAATATTTCTGATTGCTTAATCTATCAACTAAAGTAATTAAGTTAGTTTAAAGCTGAAATTAGGGATGTTATTATCTTTAATTCTTTTTATTTCGTAAACTTTAAGTCATAAGAAACCTCAAATTAAAAAAAATTCATGCATATGTTTTTTATAACTAAATTGATTGTTTTCATTATACAACTTATGTACATATACTTTTTTCCGAGGAAATTTTTTTAATTTGTCCACATTTAGAAGAAGTTTACTTCTTTTTAATTGCTTGCTTCCAGGAAGCAATTTGCCGACATATTTTCCGTATGCATAGTGACCTGAGCGTAACCCTCCTCGTAAAAATCCGGTGATCGCAATATACGCATGGGTCTGTCATTAAAATAAACAATTATCTGATTGTACATGTTATACACGTGCTCAATATCCATGCTTTTTGTTATGTGTTTACAATCGGTGACAATCGGTAATCTTCGGCTTTAAAACACGGCATTTAATGAGCAGCCATATTTTTTAAATCATAACAGACGGAGAGAAAAAAAAATGACGATTTTATTATATATTTGCGTACAAAATGACAAAATCGTGCACAGAGTTCTAAGTTTATGATATATACATGCATTGGTTCAAGAATTAAATAAACATTATTTTTTACCACTCACTGGTTTCATATGACTTTAATACTTTATTAAAACAAATTGATATTGCTAGAATATTTAAACCTATATCATATCGATTTTAATGACCTGACACTCTGTTTGATAATGTAATTGAACCAATACGAAGATTATCCGTTAGAATCGTTGGTTTGATATAATAGAAAAAAGGACTGTGTAAAAAGTAAAATCACAACTATACTGAAGTCAAAGGAAAATTCAAAACGGAAAGTCAATAATCAAATGGCAAAACCAAAGTTTAAAAGTTTCAATCTGAAGAAAACGGAAGGTTTAAACTGATTTTAAAGCTTGCTTTACATTCCACTTGTATGATCGTCTGTAAAACAAACAATACAGTATAACAAAACAACAAATAATACATAATACAGTATTCACAAACAAAACAAATAATACAGTATACACAAACAAAACAAATAATACAGTATACACACAAAAAACAAATAATACAGTATACACACAAAAAACAAATAATACAGTATACACACAAAAACAAATAATACAGTATACGCAAACATTCTTTATACCTTTAGTTTCTATTGTTTCTTTTTCTAAGATATTTGAAATAAGAAGTTGTTACATATCATTCATAGTTAAAAAATCTACACATTCTCTTTAAAAGTACCTAGATTTTCACAAAGTCCAATTTCATTTGTTAATTTATTCCAAAGTATAGTGGAACTTTATGCGAATGACTTTTTCATCGAATTTCTATTAGGCCTCATTACAGCTTAATTATTATTTGCAGAAGATCTTAAATTTCTGCTGTATAGGAAATATAATTGGACAACACAGTTCTTTGAATAGTCAAGAATCAATTGATGATAAGAATTCCTAGATTTGAAATTCAACAATGTCAGCTCTTTTAATCATTTGCAGTAAGTGTTATTATTGGTACGTCAAGTTTAATCCTGGAAGCTCTTTTCTTCATCTTAAAAGAGGGACGAAAGATACCAAAGGGACAGTCAAACTCATAAATCTAAAACAAACTGACAACGCCATGGCTAAAAATGAAAAAGACAAACAAACAACAGCACACATGACACAACATAAAAACTAAAGATTAAACAACACGAACCCCACCAAAAAACTAGGGGTGATCTCAGGTGCTCCGGAAGGGTAAGCAGATCCTGCTCCACATGTGGCACCCGTCGTGTTGCTTACATTGTATGTGATAACAAATCTTAACAATTCTTTTAAATCCATCTGCAATACAATTTCCTCATATTGAGCAACAAAAATCAAATATGGGCAGAAAATATGCATTCGAAAATAATGTTCTAGTACTAATATCCAAATTTTGGATAACAGAGCAAACAGAGCAACAGATGTTATTGGGTTATCTTGTATTGAAATATTGAGGTGGTATCTAACACTACAGGGAGATAACTCTGTAAAATCAGCTAAACGTTTTAATTACGTTGTGTTGTTAAGGGCATACGATACAGTTTTGAACCTGTATTTACAAGTTGCTAAAAATTTGCATATAGGCTATTTTTTACCTGATTAAATCAAATATGTAATAAAAAATATACCTTCATGTGCTACTTTTTGAGTAAAATGAGGTCGAAATTTTGTATATTTGCTCAAAATTCAGATTTGTGTCTGTATTTTTTTTTCGAAAGAAAGACATGACTTTTTTGTTTTAAAAGATAAACACAAATTGTTTTTTGTTAAATAATCGGTAATTTCTGTATTTTATAAGTATCATTAAAAATTATGCAATTTTTATTCCGAAATAACTCTATATTTATCAAATGTTCATGAATAAAGGAAAAAACGTAATTTTTTGCTGCATGTTTATCAAAATTAAAAAAATTGCGCTATTTACAGTTTTATAAAATTTGGGTCACATAATCTCCTTGCAAAATGAAACAAATTGCTTTTTTAAAAAATAGGGGTCCATGCACTCGTTTTCAAATTAAATCAGTTTGAATGATAAAAATCAGTCGAAAAATGCATCTTTTCCCGATATGTCATAGTTTGACGTCGCGAAAATAACATTTTACGTTAGCAACGTCATTACCTCCCCTGTAACTGTATCAATTTCTGTTTCTCCCGCATGCTAACTTCTACGCCATTAATATTAGTGAATTTGATTCTAACAGGATAACAGTCTAATAACATCATAAGAAATAAAACAAATTACTGTTTCTTTGAGATCTTCAATTAAATAATGTAAAGTGAGCAATCTCAAGACGACTGACTCTTTTGGTGTTACTAATATCATGCATGTCAATTATCATTTTTATCATCATTCATCATCCATGACATTTTATTATAGCACAGGAAACCAATGATATTTTAAAACTAATACCGAAAATGTAGGTACACGCCGCTAATATAAAAAAATAAAGTTCATATTTCCTGAACGTTGCACTTATTTTATCTAACAAAAGGCAAAAGCCAACAATATGTTTATACACCCGTAATTTTTTTTAACGGGACGTATTATGGTACACCAGGCAGAAGCTAGCGAACAATAGCTAGCGAACAATAAGCCAGCGAACAATAAGGCGATATATCGAGAAACCAAAAAACCGAATAAGACAACAACGGTCGTTAAATAAAAAAATATTCAAAAAGGCAGAAAATCAGTTAAAATATAGCAATTTTAACTCAATTTTGAAATGGTTTTTATCCAATCCATTGATTTAACAAGTCGCATAACTTTTTAGGCTAATATTCAGTACCACAATAACTCTGCACCTATCAACGAATTATTTGTAGGTGTAGGGCCACCAATGTACCCACTTCAATTTAGAACGTATGTAAAAGTAGTCCTACCCTGTATATTATAGCACCTTTTATGTCATTGCTTAATTTAGAGCTCAAAATTTGAAAAAAATGTCAAAAAATTAGGGGGTCGGCCTATTCCAGGGCTTCTAGAGAAAAATAATGAGGGGTGTCACGGGGAATGACTATATAGGTCTTGTAGAGGAGAAACAGGCACTTCTATTGCGCTAGGTATCGAAGGGCGCTATGTTCAAAAATCTGAAACTAGAGCTCAAAATTTGAAAAAAAGGTAAAAAAAATAGGGGGGTCGGCCTATTCTAGGACTTCTAGAGAAAAATAATGAGGGTGTCACGGGGTATGACTATACAGGTCTTGTAGAGGAAAAACAGGCACTTCTTTTGCACTAGGTATCGAAGGGCGCTATGTTCAAAAATATGAAACTAGAGCTCAAAATTCGAAAAAATTGTCCAAAAAATTGGGGTAGGGTCGGCCTATTCCAGGAGTTCTAGAGAAAAATAATGGGGGGTGTCACGGGATATGACTATATAGGTCTTGTAGAGGAGAAATAGGCGCTTCTTTTGCGCTAGGTATCGAAGGGCGCTATGTTCAAAAATCTGAAACGAGAGCTCAAAATTCGAAAAATTTGTCAAATAAATGGGGGTAGGGTCGGCCTATTCCAGGAGTTCTAGAGAAAAATAATGGGGGTGTCACGGGATATGACTATATAGGTCTTGTAGAGGAGAAACATGCGCTTCTTTTGCGCTAGGTATCGAAGGGCGCTATGTTCAAAAATCTGAAACTAGAGCTCAAAATTTGAAAAAAAGGTAAAAAAATTAGGGGGGTCGGCCTATTCTAGGACTTCTAGAGAAAAATAATGAGGGGTGTCACGGGGTATGACTATACAGGTCTTGTAGAGGAGAAACAGGCGCTTCTTTTGCGCTAGGTATCGAAGGGCGCTATGTTCAAAAATCTGAAACTAGAGCTCAAAATTTGAAAAAAAGGTCAAAAAATTAGGGGGTCGGCCTATTCAAGGGCTTCTAAAGAAAATAATGAGGGGTGTCACGGGGAATGACTATAAAGGTCTTGTAGAGGAGAAACAGGCGCTTCTTTTGCGCTAGGTATCGAAGGGCGCTATGTTCAAAAATCTGAAACTAGAGCTCAAAATTTGAAAAAAAGGTAAAAAAATTAGGGGGGTCGGCCTATTCTAGGAGTTCTAGAGAAAAATAATGAGGGGGGTCACGGGGTATGACTATACAGGTCTTGTAGAGGAGAAACAGGCGCTTCTTTTCCGCTAGGTATCGAAGGGCGCTATGTTCAAAAATCTGAAACTAGAGCTCAAAATTCGAAAAATTTGTCAAAAAAATTGGGGTAGGGTCGGCCTATTCCAGGAGTTCTAGAGAAAAATAATGGGGGGTGTTACGGGATATGACTATATAGGTCTTGTAAAGGAGAAGTAGGCGCTTCTTTTGCGCTAGGTATCGAAGGGCGCTATGTTCAAAAATCGAAACGAGAGCTCAAAATTCGAAAAATTTGTCAAATAAATGGGGGTAGGGTCGGCCTATTCCAGGAGTTCTAGAGAAAAATAATGGGGGTGTCACGGGGTATGACTATATAGGTCTTGTAGAGGAGAAACATGCACTTCTTTTGCGCTAGGTATCGAAGGGCGCTATGTTCAAAAATCTGAAACTAGAGCTCAAAATTCGAAAAAAAGGTAAAAAAATTAGGGGGGTCGGTCTATTCTAGGACTTCTAGAGAAAAATAATGAGTAGTGTCACGGGGTATGACTTATCAGGTCTTGTAGAGGAGAATCAGGGGCCTTTGGGCTAGTATCGAAGGGCGCTATGTTCATAAAATTGAAATAGAGTCAAAATTTGAAAAAAAGGTAAAAAAATTAGGGTGGTCGGCCTATTACTAGGATTCTAGAGGAAAATACTGAGGGGGGTCAGGGTATAATATTATCAGTGACTTGTTAAGATGAAAACAGCCTTCTTTATCCGCTAGGTAATCGAAGCGCTATTTCAAATAATCTGAAATTTGAGCTCAAATTCGAAAATTTGTCCAAAAAATTAATAGGAAGGTCGGCCATATTAGGAGTCTAAGAAATAATGGGGCTGTGTTACGATATGACTTATGGTTCTTTGTTAAAGGAGGGGAAATAGGATCGCTTCTTTTGCGCTAGTATCGAGTGGCTATGTTCAAAATCTGTATAATCCAGAGCTTCAAAATTCGAAACTATTTGTCAAAAATGCGGTAGGTCGCCATTTCCAGAGTTTAAGAAAATATGAGGGGTTGTCACGGGTATGATATATGTCTTGTAAGGAGCAGAACATTCCTTCTTTTGGTAGTATCGAAGGGCGCTATGTTCAAAAATCTGAAACTAGAGCTCAAAATTCGAAAAATTTGTCCAAAAAATTGGGGTAGGGTCGGCCTATTCCAGGAGTTCTAGAGAAAAATAATGGGGGGTGTCACGGGATATGACTATATAGGTCTTGTAGAGAAGAAACAGGCGCTTCTTTTGCGCTAGGTATCGAAGGGCGCTATGTTCAAAAATCTGAAACGAGAGCTCAAAATTCGAAAATTTGTCAAATAAATAGGGGTAGGGTCGGCCTATTCCAGGAGTTCTAGAGAAAAATAATGGGGGGTGTCACGGGGTATGACTATATAGGTCTTGTAGAGGAGAAACAGGCGCTTCTTTTGCGCTAGGTATCGAAGGGCGCTATGTTCAAAAATCTGAAACTAGAGCTCAAAATTTGAAAAAAAGGTAAAAAAATTAGGGGGGTCGGCCTATTCTAGGAGTTCTAGAGAAAAATAATGAGGGGGGTCACGGGGTATGACTATACAGGTCTTGTAGAGGAGAAACAGGCGCTTCTTTTCCGCTAGGTATCGAAGGGCGCTATGTTCAAAAATCTGAAACTAGAGCTCAAAATTCGAAAAATTTGTCCAAAAAATTGGGTAGGGTCGGCCTATTCCAGGAGTTCTAGAGAAAAATAATGGGGGGTGTTACGGGATATGACTATATAGGTCTTGTAAAGGAGAAGTAGGCGCTTCTTTTGCGCTAGGTATCGAAGGGCGCTATGTTCAAAAATCTGAAACGAGAGCTCAAAATTCGAAAAATTTGTCAAATAAATGGGGGTAGGGTCGGCCTATTCCAGGAGTTCTAGAGAAAAATAATGGGGGTGTCACGGGGTATGACTATATAGGTCTTGTAGAGGAGAAACATGCACTTCTTTTGCGCTAGGTATCGAAGGGCGCTATGTTCAAAAATCTGAAACTAGAGCTCAAAATTCGAAAAAAAGGTAAAAAAATTAGGGGGGTCGGTCTATTCTAGGACTTCTAGAGAAAATAATGAGTGGTGTCACGGGGTATGTATCGTGTATCGTGTTTCTTGTGGTTAGTACTTCGCTTTAGGGTTAGTAATGAAAGGCGTTGTGTTCATATCAAATTGTATTCAAGTTATGTACAAGGCAACGTTACGTAAACAATAGGCAACGTAAAATAATAGGTAACGTTAGTGACGTTAGTTACTAAGCAATTGTACAGCGGCAAATACTTGACACTGGGGGCGCCGAGAAGTGAAAATTATTAAAATATTATCAAGATGAAATTAAGTTACAAAAAGTGAAAATGATAATTATTCATTTAAAGTCCATGTAATAAAATAGAAATCATTGAACTGTCTATTCACTATATATCAAAATTACGGCGCACTATTTACAGTCTCTTGTATTATAACAAAATTAATTAAGAAGTCCATTTTTTAATCTTAAGTTTGGCTTCTGTTTTCGATTTACGCTCTCTGGTCTCTGCGGCTGGCATTGTTGATGGCACTGTCGAGTCGGAAACCTCTAACGGATAAAGTTTTGAAATAGGACGACTAGTCAATCCGTGCTTGGTTCTAATTTTCACTGATCTAGTATATCCATCTTTTCCTTGGCAAAGTTCATCTACGACTCCTAGCTTCCATGTTATCCTAGGAGAATCATCGTGAATCTGGACTACATCGCCCATCTTGATAATATGACTGTTTGTACCGATGGTCTTGTGAAATTCTCTTAATGCAGTCAGATATTCATTTTTCCATCTGATTTGGAATTGTCTAATAAGTTCATGTTTAATATCTGCTTGACGGATAAAAGTAGTAGAAGTAGGTACGGTAAGCTTATCGATATTTTCGGTAATGTCTGACGGATATGGTAGACGGGTTATTCTCCGGCCGTATAGAAGGTGAGATGGTGTCAACGGTTCTGGATCACACGATTCGGACGATACATACGTTAATGGTCTATCGTTCAATATTGCTTCAATCTCCGAAATGACTGTTTGGAGTATTTCAAGATTAACACAGTTAGTTCCTAATATTTTCCGCAAAATGTTTTTTGTAAGTCCAATCATTCTTTCCCAAAATCCGCCATACCATGGCGCTCTACTCGGAATAAATTTCCATTCTGCTCCATAATCATTGAGTTTGTCCTTTAAAGATAACGAATTGGTTAATAGTTTGAACTCTTTACTAGCTGTAATAAAAGTTAACGCATTATCTGAAATCATCGTTTTCGGAACGGATTTACGGCTACAAAATCTTCTGAATGCTAACATAAAGAATTTTTCTGTCAAGTTAGTGACAATCTCCAGATGAACGGCTCTTGTTGAAGCACACGTGAACAGACAAATGTATACCTTAATCTTGGTATTTTCACAATTCTTTACATATAACGGTCCTGCGAAATCGACTCCGGTCACAGTAAACGGTACGGGTTCATCAACTCGGTCTTTCGGTAACGGCGGAGGGTCTGGTTTCAGATAAGGTTTTCCCGTTACTTTACGACAAGTCACACATTTCCGTAAAACTGTTTTTACGCATTGTCGAATTCTTGGTATCCAATAACTTTGGCGTAAATGTGTAACTGTACTATTCAGTCCTGAATGTAAATGGTTAACATGCGAATCCCTAATCACTAGATTTGTGAAATTGTGTTTGGCAGGTAACAAGTACGGAAATTTCGTATTTTCACTCAAAGAAGCATTGTGTATCCTTCCTCAACATCTGAATATTTCATTGTCGTCTTTGAAAAGTTTTAACTGTCTAACAATAGATGATCGTTTATTTGGTTTATCGCCGAAATTATACGTAGTGTTCTGTGTGTTCCGAATCCAAACTAACACTGAATGGCGAATCTCATTGGTAGATAAACAAGAAAATGTCTTTCTGTTTGTCTCGCTCCTACAGTTATGAATAAACCTAAATATATATGCTGTTACTCTCAACAGTCTTTTTAAATTACTGAACCTTTCCAAATTTATAATTATGTGTATACCTGTATTCTCTGTCTGTGCCGGTAATACAAGAGAAGCTACTGGTTCCTCGTCCTCTTCATTTACGATTAATGATGTTGTTGTCATGTTTCCGTGCCATGAGGGCCACTGATGTTCATTTGTAATCCATTCCTGTCCATGCATCCATAACTTATTTTGTACAAATTTTTCAGCTGATGTTCCACGAGTTAATTGATCTGCCGGATTATCAAGTGTTGGGCAATATTTCCATTGTTGATTTCTTACATTTTCTTTAATATCTTTAATACGATTAGCGATGAAATTTTTAAGTGGCTTTGTTGAATATATCCAGCTAATCACGATTTGGCTATCACACCAAAAATTCACATCCATTTCTCCTATGTTTTCAAGTAAATGTTTTGCAAGTCGGGCTCCCAATAATGCTCCCATCAGTTCTAATCTAGGCAGTGTTATCTCTTTCAAAGGGGATACTCTATTTTTTGCCATTACAATAACTGACTGGTCCCCGTTCACTAGGTACGCACAAGCACCGTACGCGCTCTGACTTGCGTCTGTGAAAACATGCAGTTTTCTAGTTGTAATAATAGACGATTCGTTGTTGTAGAAATAAGATCTCGGTATTTCAATTGTGAGTGCCTGTTTAAGATCCTGTAATAAAATAAACCATTTGTTCCGTATATCTTCTGGTAGTGGTTCATCCCATTCAAATTTTCGTTTCCAAATTTGCTGCATCAACATCTTTGCTCGTACTGTAACAGGACTTAATATGCCTAATGGGTCAAATATTTTAGAGGATTGTTGCAATATTTCTCTTTTCGTTACACATCTGGCCTGGTCCAATTTTATACTATCTTGAAACGAAATTGTATCTTTATCTACGTTCCATAACAGACCGAGTATTTTCACAGATTTGCTTTTAACCAGGGAATTCTCCGTTGCTGCAACTTGTCGTAATTTTACATTATTCGACGTCCAAGACCTCAAGTTAAATCCTCCTTTGGATAATAATTCTCTCGATTCTTTGTAGAATGTCATCATGCTCTCTTCGGTTTGAAAACTTGACAAAACATTGTCCACGTATAAATCTTTCTTTAACATGTTTGCAGTTATTGACGAATTATTATTTAAATGTTTCAGTAGGGTTGCATTCAAAATGAACGGGGAACATGTTGTACCAAATAAAACTACTCTGAAACGATATGTTATCAACTGGCTTGTTGGGTCGGCGGGTTCACTTAGCCAAAAAAATCTCGTCACGTCTCGATCCTTTTCGTCAAGCTCAATTTGAAGGAAAGCTTTTTCGATGTCCGTCGTAGCTGCATATTGGTGTAATCTAAATCTTGCTATTATTCCAGTTAACTCATTCATTTGTGGCGGGACGGACATAAGGCAATCATTTAGGCTGGGCTTATCTGATGATTCTCGGCAGCTGCAATCATATACGATGCGAATTGGGGTGGTTGGTGAGTCTTTCTTAACAGCATGATGAGGAATATAGTGTATTTTCTCACCTGCATTTTCATCTTGAACTTTTTCCACGAATCCTCGTTTTTCCTGGTCAGCAATAATGTCTCCATAGACTTTCATCATTTCTGGTTCCCTGCTTAATCTATTTATCAAACTAAGTGTACGGCGTTTTGTAATATTGTAATTACTAGGCAACTCCGGAAAATCTTCTTTCCAAGGAAGTTTTGCAATATATCGGTTGTCCTTCATTATGATACTGTCTGTTTCATATGTCTCGAAAAAGGATTTGCTTGATTTTCCAGATTCGTCAGAAACTTCTCCAAGTGATTCGATTTTCCAAAAACGTTCCAAATCGACTTCTTCTGTTTTGTGTTGCATCATAACATTGAACATGAAAGCTGAGGAAGTTGTGGGTCCATTTGAGTTTAACATTGGTCCAGAAAGCAGGTATCCGAGTTTTGATTGTACTGCGGTTGGGCCTGGTCCACGGATAACTTTGTCTTGTACGATATCCCAGTAATAATCAGAACCTATTAACAGTGAAATCTGGAATTTATCCATGTCGTTTACAGGATGCGCTAAGGTAAGTCCTCTGAGGTATGGCAGTTTAGCAGCATTGTATGTCGTGCGGTTGTGTAACGGTGCTGCGATTGTAGGGACAATCAATACTTCCATCGGTATTTTCTTCCCATTCTGAGTTTGTAAATCTATGACGGCAGTGTTTAAATTTCGTGTATTTCTGGTTGCATCTCCAAATGCTGCTAGGCTAACTGTTGAAATTCCATTTGGCTTTAACTGCAACTCAGCGGCTAATTCTTGGCTAATAAATGACTTCTGAGATCCTTCATCTAATAGTATATAAGCTGTAACTGACCTGTCATCTACCCATACTGGTGAGATGGCTGTCTTTAACAAAACGTCTGTCCTTGGTTTAATGTTCGATGTCGACGTGTAACATGTTAATGCATCATTTTCGCTCTCTACTGTATTGACTATGGCATTTTGCGGTAAGGGTTTTGCTGTACTTACGCTTTCTTTTTCTTGATTCTTATTACTGTCACAAAGACTAGTGTGGTGCTTTTTATCACATTTTCTACATCTAAAACGCGAGCGGCATTCTGAAACTTTATGACTTCCAAAGCAATTGTAGCATACTTTTTTCTGTTTAATTATAGAAAAGCGTTTTTCTCTGTCTACAACAGTTGTGCATTCTAGGGAAGAATGTGATTGTTTGCAATAAATACATGTTTTGGGCTTGGTCTGATAGCTTCCGGACTGGGGTCTTGAATAGCTTTTGGGTTTAGCTGCTGTGTAAAATGATGCAGTGGGAGTAAAGTTATCTGATTGATTCGAAAAACCAGTTTCCTGTACGTGCATTTCTTTACCAATCGCTTCCCTCAGTGACCTAATATCCCAATTCTTTTTCCCATGTTCTCTGGTCATAAGTTTTCTCATTTCATCGGGTAGTTTTCCAAATATTATTGGTACTAAAAGTGATCCGAATGTGTCTTGCGATTGTCCGAGCGACTCTAATCCCCTTATGCACGATTCCATTTTATCGTAAAATGCTCTTATGCTTTGTGGTGTAAGTGACGGATGCGAAAGTTCTAGTAGATTCTGCATGTACGCGTTTATAATTGTTTGTGTCTGTCCATACCTCTCCTTTAACAATATAATTGCGTGTTCATAGTTGGCGTTTGATAGAGATAAACCGGATATGCATTGTGCGGCTTCACTGTGTACCTGAGATTTGAGATAGCTGAACTTTTGTATATTTGTCAAAGAGGGATTGTGATGAATGGTTGTCTCAAACGATTCCCAAAATGTCTGCCATGTTAATATGTCTCCCGTAAAGTTTGGTAGATCAAGCTTCGGTAGCTTGTGATAGAAGTTTGTTGCTGTTGTTGGGTTTGCATTCGTATAAACGGAGTTGTTATCTACGGAAAATACATTTTCTGAATGGTTTGAATTATGATTTGCAATACTTGTTGACGGAAAATTTGATGAATCAAGTGTATTGGCTATTGGAACATAAGTTGTTTCACTCACCGTTTGCTGAAATGGGGTTGTTTTGTTTCCAGAAACTATGTCCTTGAATCGGCGAATGGCGACTTCCATATTCATTGCATAATCGTCCGCGTCAAGAATTTCTTGTTCCATGTCTTCTAATTCGGTTCCATCTAAGATCTGTGAGTCTAAAGATTCAAGCAGGTTCCTCTTCTTTGTAAGGTTGTCTGCGGCAGCCGAAAGTTCTTCATGTCCAATATCTTCTTGCGAAATTCTTTCCTTCGTTCTATTAATTAATCTTGTAACTGCACTACGGTGACCACCACGAATTGCTTTTAATTTCTCCATGGGTCACGGCACCAATATCGTGTATCGTGTTTCTTGTGGTTAGTACTTCGCTTTAGGGTTAGTAATGAAAGGCGTTGTGTTCATATCAAATTGTATTCAAGTTATGTACAAGGCAACGTTACGTAAACAATAGGCAACGTAAAATAATAGGTAACGTTAGTGACGTTAGTTACTAAGCAATTGTACAGCGGCAAATACTTGACAGTATGACTATACAGGTCTTGTAGAGGAGAAACAGGCGCTTCTTTTGCGCTAGGTATCGAAGGGCGCTATGTTCAAAAATCTGAAACTAGAGCTCAAAATTTGAAAAAAAAGGTAAAAAAATTAGGGGGGTCGGCCTATTCTAGGAGTTCTAGAGAAAAATAATGAGGGGTGTCACGGGGTATGACTATACAGGTCTTGTAGAGGAGAAACAGGCGCTTCTTTTGCGCTAGGTATCGAAGGGCGCTATGTTCAAAAATCTGAAACTAGAGCTCAAAATTCGAAAAATTTGTCCAAAAAATTGGGGTAGGGTCGGCCTATTCCAGGAGTCCTAGAGAAAAATAATGGGGGGTGTTACGGGATATGACTATATAGGTCTTGTAAAGGAGAAATAGGCGCTTCTTTTGCGCTAGGTATCGAAGGGCGCTATGTTCAAAAATCTGAAACGAGAGCTCAAAATTCGAAAAAATTGTCAAATAAATGGGGGTAGGGTCGGCCTATTCCAGGAGTTCTAGAGAAAAATAATGGGGTCGTCACGGGGTATGACTATATAGGTCTTGTAGAGGAGAAACATGCACTTCTTTTGCGCTAGGTATCGAAGGGCGCTATGTTCAAAAATCTGAAACTAGAGCTCAAAATTCGAAAAATTTGTCCAAAAAATTGGGGTAGGGTCGGCCTATTCCAGGAGTTCTAGAGAAAAAATAATGGGGTGTGTCACGGGATATGACTATATAGGTCTTGTAGAGAAGAAACAGGCGCTTCTTTTGCGCTAGGTATCGAAGGGCGCTATGTTCAAAAATCTGAAACGAGAGCTCAAAAAATCGAAAATTTGTCAAATAAATAGGGGTAGGGTCGGCCTATTCCAGGAGTTCTAGAGAAAAATAATGGGGGTGTCACGGGGTATGACTATATAGGTCTTGTAGAGGAGAAACAGGCGCTTCTTTTGCGCTAGGTATCGAAGGGCGCTATGTTCAAAAATCTGAAACTAGAGCTCAAAATTTGAAAAAAAGGTCAAAAAAATGGGGGTAGGGTCGGCCTATTCCAGGAGTTCTAGAGAAAAATAATGGGGGGTGTCACGGGGTATGACTATATAGGTCTTGTAGAGGAGAAACAGGCGCTTCTTTTGCGCTAGGTATCGAAGGGCGTTATGTTCAAAAATCTGAAACTAGAGCTCAAAATTTGAAAAAAAGGTAAAATTAGGGGGGTCGGCCTATTCCAGGGCTTCTATAGAAAAATAATGAGGGGTGTCACGGGGTATGACTATACAGGTCTTGTAGAGGAGAAACAGGCGCTTCTTTTGCGCTAGGTATCGAAGGGCGCTATGTTCAAAAATCTGAAACTAGAGCTCAAAATTTGAAAAAAAGGTAAAAAAATTAGGGGGGTCGGCCTATTCCAGGGCTTCTAGAGAAAATAATGAGGGGTGTCACGGGGAATGACTATAAAGGTCTTGTAGAGGAGAAACAGGCGCTTCTTTTGCGCTAGGTATCGAAGGGCGCTATGTTCAAAAATCTGAAACTAGAGCTCAAAATTTGAAAAAAAGGTAAAAAAATTAGGGGGGTCGGCCTATTCTAGGAGTTCTAGAGAAAAATAATGAGGGGTGTCACGGGGTATGACTATACAGGTCTTGTAGAGGAGAAACAGGCGCTTTTTTTGCGCTAGGTATCGAAGGGCGCTATGTTCAAAAATCTGAAACTAGAGCTCAAAATTCGAAAAATTTGTCAAAAAAATTGGGGTAGGGTCGGCCTATTCCAGGAGTTCTAGAGAAAAATAATGGGGGGTGTCACGGGATATGACTATATAGGTCTTGTAAAGGAGAAGTAGGCGCTTCTTTTGCGCTAGGTATCGAAGGGCGCTATGTTCAAAATCTGAAACGAGAGCTCAAAATTCGAAAAATTTGTCAAATAAATGGGGGTAGGGTCGGCCTATTCCAGGAGTTCTAGAGAAAAATAATGGGGGTGTCACGGGGTATGACTATATAGGTCTTGTAGAGGAGAAACAGGCGCTTCTTTTGCGCTAGGTATCGAAGGGCGCTATGTTCAAAAATCTGAAACTAGAGCTCAAAATTCGAAAAAAAAGGTAAAAAAATTAGGGGGGTCGGCCTATTCTAGGAGTTCTAGAGAAAAATAATGAGGGGTGTCACGGGGTATGACTATACAGGTCTTGTAGAGGAGAAACAGGCGCTTCTTTTGCGCTAGGTATCGAAGGGCGCTATGTTCAAAAATCTGAAACTAGAGCTCAAAATTCGAAAAATTTGTCCAAAAAATTGGGGTAGGGTCGGCCTATTCCAGGAGTTCTAGAGAAAAATAATGGGGGGTGTTACGGGATATGACTATAAAGGTCTTGTAAAGGAGAAATAGGCGCTTCTTTTGCGCTAGGTATCGAAGGGCGCTATGTTCAAAAAATCTGAAACGAGAGCTCAAAATTCGAAAAATTTGTCAAAAAATGGGGGTAGGGTCGGCCTATTCCAGGAGTTCTAGAGAAAAATAATGGGGGTGTCACGGGGTATGACTATATAGGTCTTGTAGAGGAGAAACATGCGCTTCTTTTGCGCTAGGTATCGAAGGCCGCTATGTTCAAAAATCTGAAACTAGAGCTCAAAATTCGAAAAATTTGTCCAAAAAATTGGGGTAGGGTCGGCCTATTCCAGGAGTTCTAGAGAAAAGTAATGGGGGGTGTCACGGGATATGACTATATAGGTCTTGTAGAGAAGAAACAGGCGCTTGTTTTGCGCTAGGTATCGAAGGGCGCTATGTTCAAAATCTGAAACAGAGCTCAAAATTCGAAAATGTCAAAAAATTGGGGTAGGGTCGGCTATCCAGGATTCTAGAGAAAAAATGGGGGTTACGGGTATACTATATAGGTCTTGTAAGGAGAAAGCGCTTCTTGCTAGTACAAGGCGTAGTTCAAATCTGAATAGAGCTCAAAATGAAAAGTAAAAATAGGGGGGGTCGCCTATTCCAGGTTTAGAGAAAAATAATGGGGTCAGGGTATGACTATAAGGTCTTGTAGGAGAACAGCGCTTCTTTGCGAGGTATGAAGGGCGCTATTAAATCTGAAACTAAGCTCAATGAAAAGTCAAAAATGGTAGGTGGCTATCCAGGAGTTCTAGAGAAATAATGGGGTGTACGGATGACTATAAGGCTTGTAAGAGAAACAGCGCTTCTTGCGCTAGTATCGAAGGGCGCTATGTTCAAATCTGAAACAAGCTCAAAATGAAATTGTCAAATGGGGGTCGGCCTTTCAGGAGTTCTAGAGAAAATAAGGGGTTCACGGGATGACTAAGGTCTGAGAGGAGAACAGCTTCTTGCTAGGTACGAGGCTAGTTCAAACTAAAAAGCAATTAAAAGTCAAAATTGGGTGCTATTCGTCTAGGAAAAGGGGGTAGGTATGACTATAAGGTCTTAAGAAACGGTCTTGCGAGTTCAAGGCCTTGTTCAAAAATCAACATCAAAATGAAAAGTCAAAAGGGGTCGGCTCAGGGTTCTAGAGAAAAATGGGTGTACGGATGATATTTGAGAGAACAGGCGCTTCTTTGTAGTTCGAGGGCGCTATGTCAATCTGAAACAGAGCTAAAATGAAAAATCAAAATGGGGCATTCGTTCGAGAAATAATGGGTGTACGGGTATACTATAAGTTGTAGAAAAATAAGGTCAAAAAAATTAGGGGGGTCGGCCTATTCCAGGGCTTCTAGAGAAAAATAATGAGGGGTGTCACGGGGAATGACTATACAGGTCTTGTAGAGGAGAAACAGGCGCTTCTTTTGTGTTAGGTATCGAAGGGCGCTATGTTCAAAAATCTGAAACTAGAGCTCAAAATTTGAAAAAAAGGTAAAAAAATTAGGGGGGTCGGCCTATTCTAGGACTTCTAGAGAAAAATAATGGGGGTGTCACGGGGTATGACTATACAGGTCTTGTAGAGGAGAAACAGGCGCTTCTTTTGCGCTAGGTATCGAAGGGCCTATGTTCAAAAATCTGAAACGAGAGCTCAAAATTTGAAAAAAAGGTAAAAAAATTAGGGGGGTCGGCCTATTCTAGGAGTTCTAGAGAAAAATAATGAGGGGTGTCACGGGGTATGACTATACAGGTCTTGTAGAGGAGAAACAGGCGCTTCTTTTGCGCTAGGTATCGAAGGGCGCTATGTTCAAAAATCTGAAACTAAGCTCAAAATTTGAAAAAAAAAGTCAAAAAATTAGGGGGGTCGGCCTATTCCAGGGTTCTAGAGAAAAATAATGGGGGTGTCACGGGAATGACTATACAGGTCTTGTAGAGGAGAAACAGGCGCTTCTTTTTGCTAGGTATCGAAGGGCGCTATGTTCAAAAATCTGAAACTAGAGCTCAAAATTGAAAAAATGTCAAAAATATGGGGGGTCGGCCTATTCCAGGACTTCTAGAGAAAAATAATGAGGGGTGTCACGGGGTATGACTATAAGGTCTTGTAGAGAAGAAACAGGCACTTCTTTTGCGCTAGGTATCGAAGGGCGCTATTTCAAAAATCTGAAACTAGAGCTCAAAATTCGAAAAATTTGTCCAAAAAATTGGGGTAGGGTCGGCCTATTCCAGGAGTTCTAGAGAAAAATAATGGGGGTGTCACTGTATGACTATAAGGTCTTGTAGAGGAGAAAAGGCGCTTCTTTTGCGCTAGGTATCGAAGGGCGCTATGTTCAAAAATCTGAAACTAGAGCTCAAAATTCGAAAAATTTGTCCAAAAAATGGGGGAGGTCGGCCTATTCAGGAGTCTAGAGAAAAATAATGGGGGTGTCACGGGAATGACTATATAGGTCTTGTAGAGGAGAAACAGGCCTTCTTTTGCGCTAGGTATCGAAGGGCGCTATGTTCAAAAATCTGAAACTAGAGCTCAAAATTTGAAAAATTGTCAAAAAATTGGTAGGGTCGGCTATTCCAGGGTTCTAGAGAAAAATAATGGGGGGTGTCACGGGAATGACTATAAAGGTCTTGTAGAGGAAAACAGGCGCTTCTTTTGCGCTAGGTATCGAGGCGCTATGTTCAAAAATCTGAAACTAGAGCTCAAAATTTGAGAAAGGTCAAAAAATTAGGGGTCGGCCTATTCCAGGACTTCTAGAGAAAAATAAGAGGGTGTCATGGGGAATGACTATATAGGTCTTGTAAGAGAAACAGGCGCTTTTTTGCGTAGGTATCAAGGGCGCTAGTAAAAAATCAAATTGGCTCAAAATTGACAAAAGGAAAAAAAAATAGGGGCGCTTTCAAAGGTTAAAAAAATATGAGGGGTGTCCTATGGCTAAGAAAATTTGTGTGAAAAACAGGACTATTATTTGTCGTAGAGAAAGGCGCTTTCATATGGCTAGGTATAAGGGTTGAAAAAATCAAAAAATAGGCGCAATATTCGTAAAGAAAAAATTGGTAGGGAGCTATATAGGGTTCTAGAAAAAAAAGGGCTGCAGTAGATAAGGCTTGTTGAAAACTGACTTCTTTTCGAGAAAGTCTATGTTCAAAAATTGAAAGAGCTCAAAATTCAAAAATTTGAAAAAAATGGGGGTAGACGGTATTCAAGAGGTCTTAGAGAAAAATGGGCTTTTCGTGGTTGACAAAGGCTATGTAAGAAAAACTGAACTAATTCAAATCGAAATTGTCAAAAATGTGAAGGGTGGCCTATCCATGAAAAAGGTCAAAAAATATAGGGGGTGGTCAGGGTAGGAATAAGGTGTTGTAGAGGAAGAAAAGGTCTTTTGTAGGTAACAAGGCGCTATTTCAATCGAAGGAGTCAAAATTAAAAAGTCAAAAAAATTAGAGTGTCAAATTCGGTGGCTGATAAAAATAGAGGTGATACAAGTAATGAGTATTAGTCGTGTAAGAAAAAGGCTTTTTGCGCAGGCTTCAATGGCGCTATGTCAAATCTGAAACAATCAAAATCTGAAAAATTTGCAAAAAAATTGGGGGACGGCCTATTCCAGGATTCTAGGAAAAATAATGGGGGTGTCACGGGTATACTATAGGTCTTGAGAGAGAAACAGGCCTTCTTTTGCGCTAGGTATCGAAGGCGCTATGTTCAAAAACTGAAACTAGAGCTCAAAATTTCGAAAAATGTCAAAAAATTATGGTCGGCTATCGGAGTCTAGAAAAATAGGGTCAAGGAGTAATGACTATATGGTCGAGAAGAAAAGCAGGGCCTTCTTTTGTAGGTAGGGGTATGCAAAATCTGAAAAACTAAATCGAATGTCCAAAATTTGGAAAAAAAGGTCAAAAATTGGGGTCGCTATTCAGGATAAGGGAAAAAAGGGTTGTCATAGGGAAGACAAAAGGCTTGTAAGATGGCTTATTGGCAGGTTGAGGGCATGTTCAAAAATCTGAAACTAGAGCTCAAAATTGAAAAAAGTCAAAAAATTGGGGTGGAATCGGCTTCTAGAGAAAATTGGGAGAGAAATAATGAGTTGTCACGGTGAGATAACAGGCCTTCTTTTGAGGAAATGGCGCTTTTTGCAGATAGAAGGCCAATTTAAAAAAACAAAAATCTGAAACTAGAGCCAAAATTCTGAAAAAAGCAAAAATAGGGGGGTCGGCCTATTCCAGGCTTGAAAAAAAGGGTGTCACGGGAATGACTATATAGGTCTTGTAGAGAAAAGGCGCTTCTTTTGCCTAGTATCGAAGCGCTATGTTCAAAAATCGAAACAGAGCTCAAATTGAAAAAAAATGTCAAAAATTAGGGGGTCGGCTATTCAGGATTCTAGAGAAGGACTATATAGGTCTTGTAGAGGAGAAACAGCGCCCCCCCCCCCCCCCCCCCCTTTTTTTTTTTTTTTTTTTTTTTTTTTTTTTTTTTTTTACAGGGTATGACTATAAAGGTCTTGTAGAGGAGAAAATCTGGCGCTTCTTTGCGCTAGGTATCGAAGGGCGCTATGTTCAAAAATCTGAAACTAGAGCTCAAAATTCGAAAAATTTGTCCAAAAAATGGGGTAGGGTCGGCCTATTCCAGGAGGTCTAGAGAAAAATAATGGGGGGTGTCACGGGGAATGACTATATAGGTCTTGTAGAGAGAAAACAGGCGCTTCTTTTGCGCTATGTATCGAAGGCGCTATGTTCAAAAATCTGAACTAGAGCTCAAAATTTGAAAAAAGGTCAAAAAATTAGGGGGGTCGGCCTATTCCAGGGCTTCAAGAGAAAAATAATGAGGTGTGTCACGGGGAATGACTATATAGGTCTTGTAGAGGAGAAACAGGCGCTTCTTTTGCGCTAGGTATCGAAGGGTGCTATGTTCAAAAATCTGAAACTAGAGCTCAAAATTCGAAAAATTTGTCAAATAAATGGGGGTAGGGTCGGCCTATTCCAGGAGTTCTAGAGAAAAATAATGGGGGGTGTCACGGGGTATGACTATATAGGTCTTGTAGAGAGAAACATGCGCTTCTTTTGCACTAGGTATCGAAGGGCGCTATGTTCAAAAATCTGAAACGAGAGCTCAAAATTTGAAAAAAATGTCAAAAAATTAGGGGGGTCGGCCTATTCTAGGACTTCTTAAGAAAAATAATGAGGGGTGTCACGGGGTATGACTATATAGGTCTTGTAGAGGAGAAACAGGAGCTTCATTTGCGCTAGGTATCGAAGGGTGCTATGTTCAAAAATCTGAAACTAGAGCTCAAAATTCGAAAAATTTGTCCAAAAAATGGGGGTAGGTTCGGCCTAAAAGAGTTTGTAAAATGTGTTATGTAAATACTGATAAAAAGAATGCTGATTACTGGCTGATTTTCCTTTTCAAGGTTATGTTGAAAAGAAAACAACGAAGATGAAAGAACTTTAGTGCGAATGCCAGCTGGTATATAACCAAATTGGAATTGAAATTAAAAAAAACACTCTTTATTTTTTTCTGATATAATTTGTTAAAATTGAACTAGTTAAACACTATTTAAATATCACCTGAGTTTGATCAATAATTATCGACTCGATAAGTTCTTATCTGCACATGCAGCTACTGTACCCGTACACAGCAAAACATGTGTTTCATCCTCATTGTTTTCAACACTTTAAATAACCAAGTTTATAAAGTTATGTGATTGACACCTTGAAATAGGTCCTCCACAACTCTTAACCGCAGCAAGAAAGCAGATTATCAGCATGAGAGAGGCAGGAATGTCGCACGTATTGTCGGTCATCACTTTTCCACTATAAGTCGTTTAGATAATAAAAATTAGGCAATACACGATATAAAAGACTATCCGAGATCAAAAAGACCCCCTATTCCACCTGCTAGGGAAAATCAAGCATGATGAAGCTTAGTCAGAAAGAATCCCATTGCATACAATACAATCCTAAAAAGAGAGGACTGGGCATACAGGAGCCTTTTAACAATAATTGTTCGAGATTGAATCATCCCTTCTGGTTATTGTGCGATAAGACCATATCAGGGACGTTTGCTTACGAACAGACACACAGTTATCCGTATCCAATGTAGTGCAGAGCTCGCCAAAATTGGAAATTAGCATCGTGGAGGAAGATCCATTGTTCAAATTGAATTCGGTTCATCTTCCTTGGCCAGATCGTAGCCCGGATTTGAACCATATCGAGCATATTTGGGACACTATTGGGCGGAAAATGCACAAAAAGACACACCAGTTCAAACACATCATGAAATAAACAATGCCCTTCATCAGAGATGGTTGCTGCTACCTTAACAACATATTAGCCGATTTATGGCAGGAATCAGAAGACGGTGAGATGCGGTAATCCGTTTGATTGGAGGCTGCGCACAAAGTACTAATTCTTTGGCGTATAACGACCAACCATGATGCGAACAGTCATCTGAAGATTAATTTTGAAATACCTGACATTGTAAATTTCGACTACAGTAAAAGTTGAAAAATGCATTTTTTGTACAAAAAAACACTACATTTTGTTATTAAAATTGTTGTTGCCAATGTTATCATAAACTATGTTTCAATAATATCATACATATTTGTTATTATATGTCATCCAAAAAAAGAGGCTGATTTTTCAAGTTTTAAAAAATCAAGGTGTTGCAATACTTTTTTCTATGTGTATATATAATACAGCCGTGCGTAAGATGGGTCCATTAGGGTTGTTAACTACGCGTCTTTTTGAAATAAGTCACTCGCCTATTGCAAATAAGCAGTCGATGCTCAACATAAGAATACAACGACTCGCAACTATGTGAGTTAAAGAACATGGGTTGTTAACTATGCACTATATAACCGACTTTATCTAGTCAACCGTTTAACAAACCTCATCTTCACAAAAGTACAAATCGGTCTAGGTGTCTCTATAGAAAAGTTTGTTAAACGGATAAAATATTTCGACGTAAATTCGAGAAACGATGCTTGATCGTTGTTCGTTTGAGTGAAACTTGGAAACTGGTAGAGATTTATTTCCCCGAGGGTATCACAAACCCAGTAGTCAACACTTTTTGTGCTGACATGAATTGTCATTGATATGGTTATATTTATAAATTTACTGTTCACATATTTTTGAATTGTTTGAAATACTAAGTCTTTTCTACCCCAGGCACAGATTAACTTAGCAGTATTTGGCAAAACTTTTAGGAATTTTGGTTCTGAATGCTCTTCAACTTCGTACTTTATTTGGCATTTTAAACTTTTTTTGGATTCGAGCGTCACTGATGAGTCTTTAGCAGACGAAACGCGCGTGTGGCGTATATACTAAATTTAGTCCTGGTATCTATGATGAGTTTATTTACAGTTCTGTTTTAACAGAATAAAGAATTCACGTTTATTCTTCGCATCATTTATGTTTTACTTGCCAATATGACTAAGTGTCGCCCAAGACCAAGAAGTTGTGATGATCCAGATTGCTTTTCATACCATATTCAAGTCAAGCATTTTCATAAAACTATGGACGGAAAAGATTACCGAATTCAACAACAAAGAGATCAAAGTACTATGTATAAAACACTGCGTTGATGTCTACTCTATTGATCCCGCAAGATTTGAGGAAACTCGAGTTTTTCTCGACCACTGAGATCATACCATGATGGGGAAGATGAACAAATACTTTAAAGCCAAATATATTCGCACTTGCGTGATTGGTACTTTAGATGATCTCATTAACCAACTAAAACACCACCAAACAGCAATCGACTTAGGACATGTGGCCGCAACTTATAAGAAATATGAAAGATAATAAGTTGAAGTGTAACTTGTATGCAGACATACTAACTATACAGCAGGGTCAGTTCCGCGTGATTACCAATTCCAGAATTTTAACAATGAGGAAAAACAGAGTTCCCGAACTTCCGAATACCTCGTATCGCATCTATAATCGTATAATTGGGGTGATGTAAATGATCTCTTGGAGGAATGGAAAGGTATTCTCAGTCATTTATTTCTTTGTTCAAACAACAAGACATGGAATCACAACCTCTATTTTCAAACACAAAGGTTCTTGGTTTTATCTCCGTTTCTGGGAGACAATTTCAGGGACCAAATTTTCGGCTCTTCCTTCGCACCATTTGCGAGTATTGTCCTCTGGAACAACGATAGTCTGTCAGATGGATACGCGACTGATCACGTGTTAAAAGAGAGCCATACCACTTGCACGTAAAAGACAACTTGTTAGCTTCCAAAAAAAGAGCAGGCTAATGGCGCTACAAGGCAGCACTCGCACAATAAAAGTAGAAAGGGGTATGATTAATTTAATTCATAATAACTTGTTTCCAAATACACTAAAAAATAACTATGCTTAAACTAACATCTCTAGAAGGTCTATATTCTTGATGATTCTCCAGGACTGTAAAGGTTATGAGAATGTAAAGGTTACTACTAGTAACCAATGATTCAGCGGTTTTCTCTGATAAATCAGAGTAACTACTATGAATATATGCTGCATTCTATTAAACAAGAGATGTCGACGTGCATCAATTTAATTGGCGTGCCGGTGCTATTGAGAGGAGTGACTTGCGGGTAGACATTGTCTCTAGGTGAAATTATGATATGTATTGGTGTATTAGAGGCAGTAACATGGCTACCTTAAAAAACGATAGTATTGACGGGTAAGTTATAACTAGATGATTGTGAGGATTGAATAAAAAAAATCTAATTTAACGGATTTCTTAATCTTAACGAACATTTACTGATTTGTTTGCTAAATCTCTTCCACCACCTTTTTATACGAGCAATCTTCTGCAATTTTATCATGATGACCTATAAATATCACTTTTTTGTGAGTATGAATCTAAAATTCCTCAATTTTTATATCGAAACTATCCAGTTTTATATATGTATCCAAAATTCTTCTAAAGTCTTGTAAGTGCTCGTTCATTTCCGGAACAAATGGCTTTAAGCTTTGTCTTACTTTTCCTTTCTTAAAATAGAAATAAAGGACTTCTTAACTATGGGAGAGATGTATTAACCATAGAAAGATGTCAAAGTGACGTGACATTACATTGAGTGCTGCACATAGTAAACGCCATGTGTGTGGTATTTACGAGTGGTATGAGTATGATGCAACGTATTACCTTCAATTTTTAAGGTTTCTATATCTACTCTAGTTCGTCTCAACACATCTCAATCCGTGAATCTATTCAATTTCTCTTTCTTGTTCTTCTTGTTTTGCTTACCAAACATTCATCACCTGGATCTCAGCCGCCGTTTTATTTTCGTGAAGTTAACAAATCAATGGTTCTGCATGTTTGAATTTGTGGTCATACTTGTCCAGCTTGTTCATTATTTTTTCTCACGTTCTTTTATTGCTGCATCATATTCTATTTGCATCCATTTTATATCCTTTTGAATGAACCAACATTTCATTACAGCATCCGAGCTTTCAGGATGGTAATATTGTGGTCATTCATGTTCCAGTATCTGAAGAAACTACACTTGATCGTCCCTTTTTATCAATGACCCTTTCTGTTGTTATTTTCCCTGAAAAGTGTTATTCAAGTTGGATGACCTTTTCCGATGGATTTGGGCTTTTTTTGGTGAGTCTTCCAAGTTCGTCCCAAAGATGTCCCATTGGCGATAATCTGAAGACATTACTGGCCACGGCAACACTCAAATGCGATTATTCTCCAAACCTCATTAAAATGTGTTTACATCGGGCGTTTTCTGTTAAAAATGTAGTTTAACGATGCCTTCGGAGAAACGGGAGAACTAGTGGAGCCAGAATTTCGTTCCTATACCTTTTTGCATTTAGGTTTTCTTCACTAATTGTCAGATCGGAGCGTTCCTGGTAGGTTATCCATCTCATACCATTAATTTGCCTCCCTAAAGCCAATTTGTTTCCTGTACGCATGCATCAAAAAGCATGCCTTGCACCTGCGGCAGACCATGTCCCTGCCGTCGATAAATGTCAAGTTGAATTTCGATTCAGCGGTAAAAAGGATTTGTCTCCATGTCAGTCTATGTCATCGAATCAGTACCCTCTCCATTTAACTCGCGACATCCTTCGATTCTGCTTACGGATAGGTCACTTCAACGAACGACGAGCTCTTAGACTGCCTAGATGAAGTCGGTTACAAACTGTTTGCGCATATAGCCTATTTTTGTTTCTTCCATGAGTTTCTCCAAATCCATTATGGAGATGAATAATGCGGATTTGCCAATCTTCACACAACCTCGTTTCACGTGAGTTGCAACCTCGGGACGTTAACATGTTGTACCAGTATCTCTAAGACGAGTCTTTAGCGCCTTTCAAAGTCATTCTAGAGACATTGAATAGTGCTCGATACATTTAATGATCAAAAGGAAAACTCAGTTCCATCTCTATAAAGGTAAATGGTTGAAACAAATGCGTATTTGTTTGAAATCGGAAAATGGCGTAAAGTTATCTTCGAATTTAAAAAAAAATACTAAATGATCATGAATAAATTATTCAGATCATTAGTTTTAATTGTGAAAATATTACAAACTAATATATTAAATATATTTTACTTAAAAAGCAAAGTAATGTTTCTTTTTTTTTTATATATACACATGGAAAAAAGTATTGCAAAATATTGATTTTTTAAAACTTGAATAATCAGCCTTTTATTGTGGATGGAATATGATAAAATATTTGTAAAATAATATTGAAACATAGTTTATGAAAACATTGGCATTTTAACGAACAAAAAATGATTGAAAAAAAAATTATTTATCTAACCACAATTCTAAAAACAAAATGAGGTGTTTTTTGTACAAAAAACTGCATTTTACCATTTTTTACTGTAGTCGAACTTTACAATGTCAGACATTTCAAAATTAATCTTAAGATGATTGTTCACATCATGGTTAATCGTTATACGCCAAAGAAATAGTACTTTGTGCGTTTAAACGGTCAACCGCCACTTAACGTCTTATGATTTCTGCCATAAATCGACTTTTGTTGCTTAGGTAGCAGCAACCTTTTTGGGTTGAAGGGATTTTTTTATTTCATCCGTTTTTGGGGAATTGGGGTACCCTTTTTGTGCACTTTCCCCCAATAATGTAAAAAAATATGCTCGATATGGTTAAAAATCCGGGCTACAAATCGGGTTTAAAGGAAGATAAACAGAATTCCATTTGAACAATGGTTTCTTCCTACACGATGATTTTTTCCCAAATTTTTGGGCCCGAGCTCTGACTACATTGAAAAGAAAACTGGTGTCTGTTATAAGCAAACGCCCCTTTAAAATGGTCTTATCGCACAACAACCAGAAGGGATGATTAAATTTCTCGAACAATTATTGTTAAAAAGGCCCCTGTATGCCCACCCCTCTCTTTTTAGGATTGTTTTTGTATGAAAGGGTTTTTTTTTCTGCCCTAAGCTTCAACATGCTTGATTTTCCCTAGCGGGGTGGAATAGGGGGTCTTTTTGATCTCGGATAGTCTTTAATATGTGTATTGCCTGATTTTTATTCTCTAAACGACTAATAGTGGAAAAAGTGATAAACCGGGACAATACGTTACGTTTTCACAGCGACATTCCTGCCTCTTTCATGCTGATAATCTGCCATCTTGCTGCGGTTAAGAGTTGTGGGGGACCCATTTCCAAAGGGGTCAATCACACAGCTTTTTTTAAAATTGGTTATTTAAAGTGTTGAAAACAATGAGGATAAAAAAACATGTTTTGCCTTTTGTACGGGTACAGGGGAGCTGCATGTGCAGTTAAAAAGCTTATCGAGGGCCCATAAATTTTTGATCAAACTCAGGTGATATTTAAATAAATGTTTAAAATTGTTTTTATTTTAAAAAAATTATATCAGAAAAAAATAAAGAGGGTTTTTTTAAATTTTAATTCGGTTAAATACCCGCTGGCATTCGCACAAAAGTTTTTCATCTTCGTCCCTTTTCTTTTTTGACATACCCTTGGAAAAAAAAAAATCAGCCAGTTTTAAACAGCATTTTTTTTTTTCAGTATTTACATATATATTTTATAACACATTTTTTCAAAATATTTTTTTTTCCCTGTGTATACATCTTTTTTTATCAGACAACACCCACAAGTGGGCGAGGGGTACTTATACCGTCTTAAAGGGGTTTAGGGCTTGTATTGTCATTAAAAAAGTTTAAATGGTCTGTATGTAGTTTTACAAAACATTTTTTTTTTAAAAAATGCAGTACTCTTTCTGATTTTTGGGTTTTCTGATACAAAAACCCCTGATATGAAAAAAACTGTTGAAAGAAAAAAAATTAGATGTCTATTAAGTCTGTAAGTGTATATAGAACTTTAGGTTATATACCAGCTGGCATTCGCACTAAAAATTCTTTCATCTTCGTCGTTTTTTTTCGACCATACCCTTTTAAAAGGGAAAATTTACCAGTAATCAGATTCTTATTTTCAGTATTTAAAAAACACATTTTTCAAACTCTTTTTTTTTCATGTTATTCGGATGGGGAAATTTTGACTTTTTTTTATGACAAGATTTTGAAAAAATTTGTTTTTACTGACTTTTTTATATGTTTTTTTTTTTTTTGGTTTTCCCCGTTCTCGTCTGACAGTTTTAGTTTTTCATTAATTTTTTTTAGTTCCTTTCGACAAAAAATTTAACATAGCACCTTTTGAAGTCTTACGCAAACATGCGCCCGTTTTCCCCCTTTAAGGACATTCAATGATTTTATTGTTTGGCGAAAAAGCGGGGGGGGGGTCTGGGCGTAAATATAAAAAATTTAAAAAAAA
>CM034360.1:106162142-106173312 GCA_019925275.1 Mytilus edulis
CTGTCAACTTTTTAAACCTCTTAAGTACAAAAGTATTTTTTTCTTTATTCGTACATATTATTTTCCGCTTCGGTAGAGTTATCTTCAGATAGTTTCAGATATTAATTAATACATGGCTTTCAAAAGTCTAAATGTAAGTGTTCTCGTATATTTTTTCGCCTAATAAAGACCAATAAAAATGATTTAGTAAAGCTATTTCTAATTTCTAAATCCCCCTTTTTTATGAGACATAAATCAAGGACAAGACTTGTATATCATTTCATTTTGACATATGAATTAAGTTTCCCGTCTTTAACCGAAAATTGTGTATTTCTTAGTAAATTAACTTATTTGAATTCAAATAAATAATAGCACCAAATATAATTAAATAATTCTACGGCGATCAATTTTTATTTGTCACCAACTTGAATCTGTATTTTTAATGTGTGTATTAAATGCTACCACTGATCCGAATAGACAGTCACACCTGGCAAGGTGTGCCCTAGAGGCGTGGTTAAATACCGAAGTGCAAATAACAATTTACCTTTCAACAAGCCATCTACGAGTATTGCCACAGAACCGTGAATACACACATCGTATAAACCTAGTCATAGCAGAGATAGTTAAAGGTCAATAAGAGTACACCAACATATTGTCTTTACAGATTATTGTACTTTAATTTGTTCACCTTATCAGTCCGAAAATGCATTTATTGAAAATAAATTTATAACTTTTTGTGTTGTCTACAAAAATAATTCGAATATATACGTTTAACATAGATAATTTATCTCACGAATGAGTACAATTGAACGTCTGTGCGTTTTATCTTCTTATTATCGGATGGTTATTAGATAAAGCATAAGTCATCGGCGCGCTTACGATTACGCTAAAATATGATTAAAAACCAAGACTTTTAATGATTGTATTTTAAATCCCGGCATGCAAAAATCAGGAGAAAACGTCACGACCTACAGGAAGTAGTTGATATTTTTTCATTAATTATTGAATTTCTCCTTTATTACTGCACTTATAGCGATAAAACTTTGTGAATATATATATTATGTCATAATGAACATATTTAAACCATAAGTAAAAAATCGTGAATTTTCCCTTTAAAGGCTTACATTGCATGAGTCTTCTAGATGAATTGAATTTACGATCCGTAACCACATCTTTCATAATCAAATCGGAATAGATGACCGTCTTTACTTATCTTCAAAAATGTATCTCAAATATTGTTTTTATATTCACCAAATAACAGCCCCGAAAATCTAATATTCATATAAAACGCTATGTCATTATACAACGTTTGTTTATAAACACTGAAGTTTTACCGTTATATTTAGATAATATCTGCTATAATTAAATTCTTCTCTTTGTTATTACAGAATGTAAATAAAATATAAATCGTATAAAGCATTCGTTTTTGTTAATAGAAAACTATTTTATCTAATCGATACATTAAAATAAGATTTTCAAAACATAAACTTCGCCTATACAGTATAGATTATATCTTCTTTTGTAAACTCTGGGATATAAAGAACTCACTGAATTGGACAATTTAAATTCTAATGATTTTTGTAATTTTAATGTAGAACTAGAATACTATAATTAGTCGATCATTTAGAACAATAATACCAATTGAATTGACAATGAGGAATTTAGTGTCCTTCCCCCAGGGACGGCATACAATCCTGTTCTCTTCTGCGATTAATCGTGCTACTGTTTGTTCTATACTTAAAAGCACTGTGAAGTGGTGATATTACAAATCATGAGGGACTTTTTCTATATAAAGTATACTTGTAAAAAACTATCAAATTGCGTTCACATAAAGCCGATTATAACAAATATAGTTCACCGTACACAGCCTTCAACAATGATCAAAATTCGCTAAGAAAACGGACATGTGATTTTTTGGGTGAGGACCGGGAGAACTTTGAAAATAAATCGCCTTGTCTGGTAAGAACTAAAATTCAATGTTCTTTAATAGTTATCCCATGAGGACGCGGTGTGTCAGTGTAAGATCACCCTGATGTCCGGAGGCCCAGAGGGTGATCTAACATTGACACCAAATCCGAATGGGATAAATATCTTACATCCCAGTTGTTACAGTTTTAGATTAGACGAAAAACTATTTACAATTCATAGAATCTAGTTTAGAACACCGCACAACCATTTAAATACCCTTTATGAGCCAGAACAAGATGTTTTAATATGAAACCATGTCAACTCGCCCCCACTGGCCAATCGGTCCACATTTAATTGCCACTTTCTAAAAAATCGTCCCACTCTTGTTTACCAACTCGAACCACTTACGAAAAAGGGTGATACACCATTGAACAATCAGTCTTACAACTCGCCTTACTTATGAAAAGGGTTATAACCCCACTATAATAAATGCTTGGCAACTTATGAAAATATCTTGCTTCCTTCAAATTTGTTAAATTACTGACAGTTGGTATCCAGTCGTCCTGGTATAGGGGTATGTGTTGTGGTTTGATATGCTAATTGTATATATGTTCGAATCCCAGCATGGACAATGGATTTTTTCTATATAAATTTTGAAAGTGTGTCCTTTTTCAATAAATATTTCTAAGTTTTATGTCGATTAGGTATTCCCGTCAAAACAAAAGAAAGCATGAAAAACAACAAAACTGAAGCTGGGCTGATCTGGTAGGGATGATCAGCCTCAGATCACCCCTGGTAGAACAAAGGAGCTGGGATGTTATGCACGAGACAGGATGGAAAAAATATACCCATCAACACTAAATGCAGGAAACAAATGTGAATGAAAAGTGAAAATTTTCGCGCGGCAATAAAATAAACATGCGAATCAGTGATAGACGAATAGAAAATTCAATCCGCCAAACAATCACATCGACGCAACATGAATATTAAGGGATGGCATATATTGCATATGATGAACAAATAATTAACAACTTGATAAAAACCGGTAAATGATTCTGTATGGCCGTTATAAATCAGAATGACTTTTAACAACACATGTGGTAGTATTGCTTTATATTAAATTCAATGAAAACATTCTTCAGCATGTTTAGTAAAATATTCCATTAAGCTTTTTCTATTTAAATCTTTTAGTTAGCGTTTCCTAAATTTCAAAGTAAACTTTGAACATTGATTTCAGAAAATAGGTGAAATACATGATCAATACGTTTGTTATTCTTAATGTTGTATTTATACTCGTGTATCGATTTGTTTTTAAAACAATTGGTTGAGAAAGTTTGGCATGTGCGGAATTTTTTTTTTTCTATTGTTAAATCTTTATATGATTAATTATGGAAAATCTAATACAAGGCAACAACGTATTGGTGTAAACGAAATCGCTCGGTATCTATCGTTTCCAAAATCGGAAAGCAACAGATTGCATTCTAAATACTTCTGAATAAACACCGTGTTAATATTCTCCTCTGATCATCATGGTTACCTCTCGACGTAACACGCACGAAAAGTACAGCGCATTCAAAGCATCAAAACATAGTCAATGACATATGTTTGAAGTTTATTCCAGACATTAAATAAAAATTTAAAAAAAAAGTCAATATTTAATATTTTATAAATGTAATGTAGTTCTGTGTAAAAATATTTTAAATGTATTATTTTTTTCCAGATATTTGGTGTCATCTACATTTTGGTAGTAGTCCTGTCAGCAATAACTCCGATGTTAGTTACTTATCCTGACATCAGAGAACACATTGTAGACATCAATGTGTTGGTGTATGTCATGACCATGAAAGGCTTAAATTTATGGATAAATACCGAAAATCCGAAGGAAGTTATGTTCGTTACAACAAAAATGCCTGACTGGCTTCAAAATTTGGATCTTTTCATAATGATCTTCTTTTCCTTTGAACAGCTTTTAAGATTTATAAGTTGTCCAAGAAAGTTACATTTTTTCAAAGACTGGTTAAATGTTTTAGATATTGTATTGTTTATCGCCATGTGGGTACGTTATGGAATATCACATCACCGGGAAAAGATACTCGAAAGTCTAGATCTGTTAATCATATATGCAGTCTGCTATAGCGTCGTTGTTTTTCGTCTGCTAAGATTCTTCCGAATCACTAGACAGTACAGTGCCCTTCGGATACTATTGATGTCTGTTCGGGCCAGTCTGAAGGAACTTAGTCTGCTCATTATAACCGTAATGGTATTTATACTGCTATTTTCCAATCTCATATATTTTGCTGAGCTACGCGAGCCATCGACATTCCCAAATATGCTGACCGGTCTTTGGTGGTCTGTTGTTACTATGACAACCGTCGGATATGGTGACGTGGTACCCCATTCTGTTCTTGGGTGTTTGGTTGGATCAATCTGCGCAATGTCCGGTTTACTGATACTGGCCATGCCAATTGCTGTGATAGCTGGGAAATTTAATGACCTATATGAGAAAAATGCTGAAAGGGAGGATTTTATCAAACTACATCAGCAGAATGAAATAGCTGAAAACCAAATTCAACCTTGGGAGAAGATTAAATCAATGAAAAAAGATGGGATCAGCAATGAGGACGGTTTGAGAATCGTAGATTTATCAATGGGGCAAGAATGATGACGCACGAGTTCGAACGCTTTACTACGGACTTACTAACACTTCAGGGAGATAACTTTATAGAATTAGTCTGAACGTTTTAATCATCGTCCTACTGTTGAGGATCTAGTAAGCTTCTCAATGATCAAAATTGTTTTTTGGCAAACTACTCTTTTCAATGAAATTTTTCAGATAAAGTGTGTGGCCCAAGTTTAAAACAAAATGTTTTTGACAAATTATTAAAGAAAATGTTTTGACAAAATTTTATGAATATTAAACAAGCTCAATTATTTTTAGTCAGACGAGGTGTTTGGTACCACCTTAAAAGCAAATAAAAAAGTTGATTACATTTACGTCGTTTGGTCTGTGGTAGATATTTGTTACTTTGGTAATACTACCATAGTTTCTATATTTTTTATATTTATATACTTTCAATTATGCTTATCGTGTATGAACTTAAATGGGTGACAGAATTTAGATTTAAAATGATAAACTTGATGCTTGTAAAATCCGAAACTGGCGAGTTTACACGACTTGCTGTCCAAAGTTTGTTTTTTCTTCTATATGATGACATTAGTTCTTGTCTATAGAACTTAATATTTTTAATTTGTATTTACTATGCTATTGTCATGCTGATTGTGATGGATATTAATTCGTTACAGTGGTAAAGTCACTTTACCCTGTATTTGTTTTACTCGTATCTCTTAGTCATTTGCGGAAATATTTATTTATTGTGGCTTAATGAATCAAGAATCTTTATATAGAAGAATAGATGAGACCATATGTATTGCTAAATATCTATAAAAACGTTATCTCATGTAGCCTTACATGTATATAAGACAATTGTTATAACAAACGAAAAAGAAGTTGCATGCAATTATGTTAAGAATAAACTTAGTTGAAGTTAAAAACATTTAGAATAAAAAAATGATGCTAAGATTCAGAAAAAAATTACATGTAGTTAAGACAAAAGAATATTCGGATAGGTTATGCTGCTCCTTTTGGAGATATTTAATTCCCCAAAATGGCAGGGAATTTTTCAAAGCTGACTCGGACTTTTACCTTATATTTCCATTCAATTTATTTTTATTTAGGGTTTTTAATCGAAAGAAAAAAAAATATAGAAATCTAGAATCTGCTTTCATTTTGGTACATGTCCTTTTTATTAGCTTTTGAAGTGTTATATGAAAACAAACTTAAATGGGTATTATGGGGTAAAATATGTAACCCTGTATCATAGGAAAAAAAAATCAAAGAGTCCGAACATCTGACAAACATTTCTAAACCTGACCAAAGTACGTCCTTAAATTGAATAACAAATATACTAAAAGACACTTGTTTATATTCATTTTTGCTATACATGCTATTCAGCCTTTATAAATATATTCACATCTAGCAAAATCTATAAACTTACATCATAAATAGTTAATATACAAGTATATATGAATTTGATTATATGTCATTTTTTGTATTACATAATGACGCCCGAATCTAGAATTCCCACTTGAAGCTGAGATACTGGAAGTTTTCAATTAGTAAAAATTCAATTGAAATGAATGGATATAGTAAAATTTATTTAATATTTAATACATTTTGTACAATTATGTATATTCATTGTTCATACTATCATCTAAATTAAATCGATTTGCGTTTTATTTTATTGTTGTCTAGGAACGAAAGGATAGCATGTGATAATTCATGACACAAAATCACTAAACGTAATCTATATTAAAAAAAAGAAAGAAAAAAAAAACAGAAATTGCGTGTATGTTTATTACAATTTATCCTCTCAAAGACACATAGAGGGCTAAAATATGGAAGCCCAACTTATTGCAAGATTAAGCCGATTCTTAACACCGATTTTAGCTGGAAGTCAATCACACAACATCTGTGATCGGTAGAACACAACCACGTGGTAATATCAACAAAATTTGATTATGAATTTTACAAAGATCTGTGCAGGATATTTTCGTTTTTTGATAGGACATTTGAACTTTTTACAATGTTGCAATGCAATTTTGCGCCTTTTATAACATAGATGTGTCATTGCGCTTCAACTTAGATGACATTTTCGCTTTTATAAAATGAAACTTTTTGATTTTTATAAAGATTTATCGTTTTTGTAAATTAAGTAAGCGCTTTTCGTATAAGAAATTTCGTCTTTTGTTGTTGTATATATGACGTTAGCAATTTTTGTAAAGGAATTTGCACTTTACGAACTGTTAATTGTGCTTTCTTTGTAGAGGAAAATTAATAATCGCTTTTCGTTAAGGAAAAAACTCTTTCGCGTAGGAAGTTAAAGTTTTTTTTAAAAGAAGTAAACGCTTTATGTATATGATACTAAGCGCGTACAAATATTGTCAAAATAATAATTATTTATTGTACAATTCAAGTCCACAGTCGGTCTAGTCCTTGCCTTAATCTGCAAATCTTTAGACAGCTTTTCAAATTATGTGTAAGACTTTTTATTTATATAAAGAAAAAAATTTGTATTTCATTATTTTAAATGTCTAATTAAAACCATGCCAAGAAATTGCCTCCGTTGAAATTCTGCAAATATCCCATTTGGTATATGGCCATGTTCTAAGCGACATGTACATAAAGGTCATACATTAATTTGTTGAATGAAATCAAATCTTTAAATACTAATGAGTGCCGTAGGAGGACTACTGGAATTTTTAGCTAGGATGTTTTGGCATGCCAAATATTTGTGTTTTTTAGAATCCATGACAGTGAAATTTTCCGAGGAAATACATACCGATGATCGACCTTTTATAATGACAAAGGGTAAGGCGGGGGGGGGGGGGGGGGGGGGGGGGGCGGGGGTTTGATGAATTCGGTGATTTTAAATCACTCCAATCACTACAACCAATTTGAATTTTTCACTTGGTATATTACAGTTGAAACGTTCTGGGCCATTTGTAAATAGCGTGAAATGGGTCTTCGACTTCATAGAGGCAACAAAAAATTCAAAGTGCAATTGTCTTTCATGTATAAAGCGCAAATTCTATAATTATGATCGCAAATGTCTATAGTTTGAATCGCAAATGTCTATAGTTGTGATCGCAAATGTCTATAGTTGTGATCGCAAATGTCTACAGTATATATAGTTTGGATCGCAAATGTCTATAGTTGTGATCGCAAATGTCTACAGTATATATAGTTTGGATTGCAAATGTCTATAGTTATGATGGTAAATATCTATAGTTTGGATTAAAAATGTCAATCATGTTTGGAGTTCAAATTTTTATCAGGAGCGGTAAAGTGTTTTCTCGTTACAGGGTAAACTGCGAACACGCCTTTGCCGTTTTAAATTTAGTGTATAAAACAACACTGTCTGATATAATAAAAGACGATTGGATATGATTGCCAATGAGACAACTCTTCACAACACACAAAATGAGACAGAAATTAACAACTATTGGTAACCGAACGGTCTTCAACAATGAACAAAGCCCAAACCGCATAGTCAGCTAACAATGACAAATGTAAAAGAATTCAAACGAGAGAACTAGAAACTGTAATTTACACAAAGTTTTGACCAAATGAAAGAAGTTTGTTTGTACATTAATATTTTTATTGTCGTTTAGGTTATGAACAAACAACATTTAATCTGTTTGAATGAAAAGAGATCAAACAATCTATTAATAGTTTGTAACATGTCAATTTTAAGTGAAGGAACTTTTACACGTTAACTATTGTTAACATTCATTTGTTATTCATTAAGTCATAAACATTTACAAATCAACAAAATCTAATCGCTGATTTTTTAATCAGTTATTTCATGCTTGTATTGTTTCAAATTAAACTCAAAAAGAATTGTGAAGAACTGTTCTATCATCTCGTTTTAAAGGGTAATAAACTCGTAAAACAATCTTTCATTAATTTTCATAATTAGTCTGCGGCTACAGAACGATATGTAGATGTATAATCAAGAAAGAGGCAGAAGGTACCAACGGAGAAACCAAAGTCAAAGAAAAAACAACAAAATTATGACAAAAATGTAAAAAAACAAATCGACGAAAAGACAAAACAGCTTTTAACAAATTACCATATATAAAATAACTAAATATTGAGCAACACTAACTAAACTCAAATAATAAAAGGAAATACCAACCTCTAAGGTAAATGCAAAAAGGGGGAAGCCCAAAAAACATGACAAAATAAAGACGTCTATATCACCCACATGAACGAATGGTCAACAACTGCCGCATTCTTGATTTGGTGCATGCATTTTGAGAAGAAAGTGGTTGCTAAATCCTGGTTTTAAAACAGCGTATCCTCCTACTTGTACGACAGAAGGACAAACAACTCCACTCAATATTATATATAGATTACTGAAGAGAGAACAACACGGCCTCACAATAAATATAATTAGGCCAAAGGAAATAATACATGATGTGTTTCCGCCTACGAAATTGAAATTGAAATACATATAGTTCGGCCCCCATATGCATCTATTTTATGAATTATCTGCATGATAGTAACCAGTTTTACGTACAACTATAGATGACACATAACTTAATGGATTAGCCTTGATATGATAATCAATACATTATGGGAATTCTTTAATGCAATAAGACCAGAATAAAAACCCTGCTTTGTCTTGAAACAACAAGCTAATCTTGGTTTTTAACGTCATTTTCTACAACAAAACAGTCCACAGTTATAAATGCAGATACATTATTCCGAGTCGACAAGTATATGCTCTTACTCCTAAATGCCGTGTGATTATATTAGAGACATCAACATTTATTGTATAGTCTTTGGTTTGATCTGGCCGAAATCGAACACATTACTTCCCGCAAAAATACCTCGAGACGGTAAGTGCATGAAAAATAAGATTAGAATCAAGTTTGTAAACCATGTGTTACCAATGGCTTTGTTACGACCTATCATGACCTAAATATTAACCAATCTAATTGAAATATTTGACAATTGGTTTTGGTCAGTCCCCGTGCAAGATGTATTGTTCCACTCCTGTTGTCTACACAAGCATTAAACAAAAATCGAAAAAGGATTTAGAGGTAGTACTTTACTTCTGTTTATTCAACGTTAACTTGAAATTATTTTATTAATGCTATTAAACAATAAAAAAAAGTAGTATAAGCAACTGTGTATTGTGTATATTAAATGCTTATCAAAAGTAGATTCACAAAAATACTGAACTCCGAAAAAAAGTGAATTTAATCTGGTTTTGTAGCTAGATATACCTCTGACTTGTATGACAGTCGCATAAGATTCCATGATATTGACAACGATGTGAGAGGAAAACATACAATACATAAAAGGTAAAAATGTAATTGCAAATAGGGGTAGAGCAGTAATTGTGTTATAATCTTAATCATTGTGAAAACAAACCAACATGTAAAAAAAAACCCACCAAAAGGCTTATACGGACAAAGCACATTCTATATCAATTATGTACAATGATGCGATGAGAGTATATATTGTCTCCCTGGTGTTATGTTGATTATCTAGGAATAATCTCAGTGATGAATTACTATCCTTCAACAATTCTTGATACACATAAACTCTATGTTTGTTCTCTATGTTAATTTTACTCGAACAAGTTTTAATATTGTTTTGAAATAAATAGCACCATACTTCTTTCTGTATGACCCAGCCTGAATAATCTGTTATGAATGGATTAGAACAACATTCATCCATCATACATACTACTTTACTATGTCTACAACACAAATAAAACCAAGAAAAAAGCTGTTTAAATGGTGATATTAATTCCCATCAACGATCATTTGATATTCATTAAGTCATATACGTTGACAAATCATCAAAAAATAAGCTTTGAACTTATATATCTTTTTTTTCAGTTATTTCATGCTTGTATTCTATCAAGGGTTTGTATAGTGACATGTCATTATACAAATCCTTGATTCTCTCAATTTAGATTTTTTTAAAAAACCACGTTAAAATCATTTCTATCATCCGGTTTTACAGTGTAATTGAACTATAAACAGATCTTCAATTAAATATGAATCTCTGGGTGATATGATATGATAAAAGTTATCCAGGCCAATGACTTTGTCACGGAAATATCAAAATATATATGATCTAAAAAATTGAAAACAACACATTTAATAATTTCCTATGTACGAAGTGCTTTTCTAGAGTTACCTTCACCATGATAGCACAATAACACAATGGGGGGATGTGTAAGTACACAGCCACGTCATGTAACAAAGAAACACAAAAGGCATATAGACAAAACATATTACCAAAAATAAAAGACACGAATAAAGGATATTGATCTTAAAGATCTAACATCCCGATTTACAAAAAACTATCCTTTGTGCATTTGCTATGACAAGAAAAAAATCCTAACCAACTCTTGTTAATCATAAAACTGTATGAACTACATCTTATTATCAATAACACTTTCAGATGATATACCAGGTAATTTATCCCCATATATAAACTACAAAACTGCCATTGATAATGTAAATGCCATCACTTGTTACGTTATAGAAAAGAAATGCACACAGAGCAGTCGTTTCGTTTGTTTGGATAACAGTGTTATACCTATGTAAATTTCTACATGACTACCTGAACTAGTTTCAATAAGTTTTATTGTTTTAAACAATCTAATTAAAATATTGATCTCTGATTACGTTATACTAC